>VZZY01003170.1:177574-213024 GCA_013400335.1 Eurystomus gularis
CCCCCCCCCTCTGTCTTTTATGTTGTTTGTATAAACAAACGTTGCTCAAGTTTTTTTAGCTGGGTATCTCACACCTGGGACAGACCAGCCTTTCTTCTGTATTACTGGCTGTAAGCAATTTGTAGTGTTACGGGAGTGTTTCCAAAGTAGCCTCCATCTTCTGATCTTTCTGTTTTGGAGCAGGGGTGTGGTATAAACAGAGATTATTTAAATTCTCTGCAAAAATTGCTAGAAGACTCTCCCCGTCTACAAAATTGAACAGCGCAGAGCAGACTTGATGGAGAATAAGAGGATGCTGAAGTGGGCTGGAACCCCTCTCGTACGAGGACAGGGTGAGAGAGTTGGCGTTGTTCAGCCTGGAGAAGAGAAGGCTCCAGGGAGACCTTCTTGTCGCCTTCAAGTATCTGAAGGGGGCCTACAAGAAAGCTGGGGAGGGACTTTTTACAAGGGCTGGTAATGATAGGACAAGGGGTAATGTCTTCAAACTGGAAGAGGGGAGATTTAGATTAGATGCTAGGAAGAAGTTCTTCACTCTGAGGGTGGCAAAACACTGGCACAGGTTGCCCAGGAAAGCTGTGGGTGCTGCATCGCTGGATGTGTTCAAGAGCAGGTTGGATGGGGCCTTGAGCAACCTGGTCTTGTGGAAAGTGGGGATTTGGACTAACAATTTTGAGGGTTGCCCTTCGTGATTCCATGGTTCTAATTACAGTATTTGTCCCTTCCCAACCATTGGCAGGAAACAATGTACGGATACCTAGAACTGGCTATTCAGGTAGAGAGCAGGCAGTAGTTGATCCTCACCAGATACGTAGAGAAGTAGTAAGGCGTTTGACAGTCTTTGTCCTGTCAGTTACAAAAACATTTGTTGGAAAACCTCAATTTTGTGCTTTGGTAGAGCTCAGTGCTTGCTGGAAATCCCCAGAAAGACTGTCCTTGACCTAAGCAATTTCTGGCAAATGTTCCCTATTTGTACAAATGTTTGGAAACTAGATAGATGATCTTTGGCTGTCTTCTTCAGCGATGAAGAGATGACAGCCATTGTGCATGTGTGTGCTACCACCCTGCAATTACCATAACTACAGCTACAGTAATTACTAAGAAGTTCTTCACGATGTCCATGTTGAGTTCTTGGCTTCTGCTCTTAAGTTTCCATCTGTTCAGATAAAAAAGAAGGTGCAAGAAGATGAGAGCCTGGCAGCTTAGCTGCCTGGAGTCTCAGGGCTGGTACAAACAGATCTTCGATGCCTGTAGGCACCTGGTGTTGTGTGTTGTTTATTGTTTGCTGTTTCTGGATGAGAAGGCCAAGCAGCATGCTAGCATCAAAAACGAAGGAAAAATAATCCAGGGAAACTTAAAACAAAACTGTTGCAGCATGTGTTGCTAAAAAGGCACTTTAGAAATGAGTAAGACAAGGTCTCCTGCTTTCTTTTTCCACGTTCTGGACAGTGAAATAGTAGAGGACTGGCTGAGAATCTGAATTTCTGGACTCTTACTGGTTTGCTGTGATTTAATATCAGCCTGTCTCTATTTTTGCTTGACATAGACCCTTAAAGATCCTAGACATAGATCCTTATAGATAACAAGATAGTGCTCTTGCAACTTAGAGAAGCAAGAAGTAGTTACTCTGAGGATGAAAGGTTCTGAGCATCTTGCAAAGAACGATGATGGTAACGAGCCAACAAGTTTATTCTTCTTCGGCAATTGCTGTTTCCAATTGGAGTTAATATTATTTCCTATTGGAGTAAATTGCAGACCTCCACTTGCAGAACTGGCCTGTTTCCTGAGGAAGGAGTTTGCTGGTGCTCTAACAAAGGCCACCCTAAATAAAGACACAATTCTGAGCTTTTGCTGCCAGGGCTGGCAGGTCGTTGGGGTTTTCGCTCTTATTGTTCCTGACATCTTTGCAACAGAGAGCAGAGAGCTAAGCTCTTCTGAAGAGTAGATGTTCCTGGGGATAATTGATGATAATAGCAACAATTTCGTTCTTTTTGACCATGTGGAGATTAGAAAATCAGCTTTCCCTGGGGTAACCCTAGACTGGTGTCTCTGCTTTGCTTCCTTTTTAAAGGAGACCCTGGCAGTTTGTGCTTCCCCATCCTATACCCTACAAGTGGACGTGCTGCCACGACCTGGTGCTCACTTACAGAGCTCAACTCTACTGTTTTCATCCATGTTTTTACAGTAAACGCTGAACTGACTGTTTTAAAGAGCACATCTGCTCTGCCAGACAAATCCTATTCAAATGAGTTACGTGTCTGAGCTGATTCAGCTTCATGGCTTCTTCTGGGGCTAAGCAGCCTGGTGTTGATACCATGCCTGCTGGTCTAACGTGTTTGCCTAGAGGGGAAGGAGACCAAGCTGTGTGTTGTTCTTACTGCTTATCAGTGTAAATCTGGAGCGATGCTGCTGAAAGGGGTAGTTTCAGTCTGGAGCCAAACTACTAGGAACTCTAGTTTCACTGAAGAGTTTGTACCTGAAGCTCTTTCTTCCGTGGCTTAGAAAGTGTCTCGTAATGGCTAGAGAATAGAGAGTGGAGAGAGAAGTTTTTATGCCCAGGCTTGCTGGAAACTCTCTGCTGCTCTAAGGAGTTCATTTAACCATTCCTCACCTCTTCAGCTTCCTTCAGAAATGCAGAACGTCCTTCCGTAAAAACACAGGGTCCTTCTGAGACCTTTAGAAGTGTCAGGACTTTTCAGTAGGAAAGGATGAGTCCGTGATGCTAGGAGAAGATAGTTCAGGCTGGTTGAGGGGAAAATAAGCACATTAGCATGAAATGATAACAGGACTAATATAACCTGCTCGGAATTGCTGTAATTATATTGCTTCCAGCATCCAGACTGTGTGGTTAAGAGTCACCTCTGCGCAGCCTGCACCATGCCAGGTAGTCAGGGCTCGGTTCCCTGTTGTGGCTGCCAAACTCTTCAGGAAGGAGCTCTCTGAAGAGTTGATGTATTAGAACATCACAGAAACATATGTTCTTTAAACGACTTTCCATCTGGGCATCCCATTCTTCCTTATGCAAGAAGTTCCAATAGTTTAATTAGCTCGCTTTGGAACCTCTTTTAGTCTGTTGAACTCCCTGTGTTGAGACACTCAATATGCTTTGAGGGTAAGTGGCCAAACTTCCTTCATCTGCCGGAGCTCAGAGGTACCTGCTGTGAAGAAAGGCAAAAGAAAACTAGTTTATTTCTCAAACAATTTTGTTTCTTCGGTTTTCTTTGAGGTAAAACCTCTGGGAAGAAGGATACGTATTTCTCATGTTTTGGATGCATTTTATTGCTTGCTCGTCCTTTGTGTTTGGAATGCAGAGCACTGGGTGCTGGTAGAAAGGTTTAGTCAAGCAACAGGTAGCGAAGTGTCAAGCAAAGGAAGATTTTTGAGCTATAACATTTTTCTCACCAAGCTGAAAAAGAGTAATTGTGCACGTTGCACTTGGTGTTGGAATTGCTGTGTTCTTAACTTTGCCATTTCTAACATTATTCATCGAGGCCCCTGTGGTTTGAGAGCTGCTTTCAGGCAGCAGAATTGTAATGGGGCGGAAAAGAAAAAATATCCTTATAATTCGGTGTTAGGCACAAAAATGATTGTTTTGTCATGGCAGTCGTTAGCTGAGTGGGTAGCCAGAGCTTGAAATTCCTCCGTGTTCTGTAGTAACCACGGTGCTGCACCTTCTGCAGTGGTCAGAGCGAAGCAGGTTGGACCTGTTGCAAGGACAGGTTTTTAGCTGTAAGAAAACTCCGTTCCCTTACCCGCCATTAGGTTGTTTATCTAATCTATTAATATAAGACTATTTAAGTGTGCCTTCCAGAGAGATGGGGGAACAGACAACCCTGGTACGGAGAGCTGTGTGACAGTTGGGTGCTTTCATCTCCCTCCCGGCCTGTGCTGCGGATGTCGTGGGTCTAAACAAACATTAGCAGCGTCTCAGTCAGTCATCTGCGAACTCAGCATAAAATCTGCAACTCTGTAGTTCAGGGTACGCCGGGTACAAAACCTTGGTAGTGTAGACTGAGATTAGAAATTAGGAAGAAGTTCTTCACCTTGAGGGTTGTGAGTCCGTGGAAGAGGTTGCCCAGGGAATTTGTGGACGTTCCAATGCTGGAGGTGTTCAAGACCAGGTTGGATGGGGCCTTGAGCAACCTGGTCTAGTGGGAGGAAGAGTGAGAGGATTTCTAGCCTGGCATGGCAGGACTGACTTCATCAGTGGTTGCTTTCTTTAAATTCAGGGCACTTCTGCTGCTTATATTTCTCATGTCTATAGAAGAACTGAGGAACAAGATAAGAGCTCCTTTATAGGTGAAATAAGATCATCGAGCAGCTTGTCATTAGGACAAGGTGATGTTCTCTTCCAAAATAATAATTAAAAAATGCCACACTGGTATCTATTTATTCCAGCAGCGATGTTGCTCCGCCTTCTAATCTTTCCTTAATGACAGATCTTATGTATTTTACCGGGAGAAGGCTCCTGCCTATTCATTCACAAGTGCCACACCTTGTGGGCTCGATTGCCTTTTGTTCGAGAAAACAAGACTCTTAAATTTTGGTTGTTTTGTGAGACCTGTGATAGTAGTAGAGCAGCCAGAACCTGGTTTGTAGAATTATGTTGTTGGGTGGGGTGGGTACCTGGTTTTAGTGCACACTTTGTGTTACTGTACCTAAGAGAGCTCCAAAATCAGTTCTTCTCGTTTGCTTGCATTGGTTCCTCATGGCTCCATGCTAAATTAGTTTCTGGAACTTCTCAGATTCCAGCAATGTGAAAAGCCAAAAGATTACTTAGATTTTCATTAAGAAAACACCGATGTCAGCATCATGAGACTGACGTTACCAGAAGGCCACGCTCATAGTGACATGGTGCAGAAGTGTCGTATCAGTTAATGCCATTAGAAAAATAGAAGCTTCACCAACTTTTTCTTAGTCCTGAAAACAAAAGAATCATCTTTTAACCTTGAAACCTCTAGTCACCACTATTTTGAGCTTGAAAACTTCTCTTTGGAAATATTAATTAGGTTTTGGCTTGGGCTGTGAAATAAATGGGAAACGTTTCCCTGTTTATTGTGAAAACCCTTTGCTTGGGTAAGGATTATCTTTGTTTAGCCGAGCAAACTCGTGCAGTTATAATTAATTAAACCATTTTCGGTATTCCAGAACTGCACAAAAATATTTATCTTCCTGGCTTTTTGTTCACACGGTTGTAACTCGGGAGCTGGAGGCGATTTTCATAAGCACGGCAACGCTCAGCCTTCGGGATTTTACAACCGGGCCCCAAAAATTAGTTCTGTGATTGAATCTGGCAGATTGGTTTTGGCTGGAGCGTCAGCATGTGTTTTTTTAACATATGCATGTTGGCAAATCAGATCGAAGTCGTAACTAAGAGGCCTGTTATCTCAATCCTGCTAGCGCCTTTGGGAATCGGCAAGAAAAAAACGATGGGAGGAGGAGTCTCAGCACCGGATAGTGAAGAACCGCACGGACCCCAGAGGAAATCTGCTTGTAGATAGCTATGGTTTTTTTTAGTTCGCCAGCGTAGCTGCTGGAATGAGCCGTAGGAGGTACCTCTGGGCTTTTCTGCCCACAGGATCAAGGCTAATCCAAGAATAGCAGACAGCCCGTCCTGGCTCCCTGCCCGTGCTTATCTCTGCCGATCCCAGGGCCTGCTGCTACAGGCTCGGTTCTTCAACGCGTCTTGTTGGTATTCACGTCCTGCTCCAAAATGTACCCGGGATTCGCTTTGCGGGAGGAATGGTCACACACGGCAAGGTTTCCTCGGTCGGTCTCCTCGGGGTGGGTCGTGGGCACTGGGCCTCCAAATATCAGGCTGGTTCAGCGAGGCGTTCCAGCCATTTTTGGAACTCCTGTGAAGTCTCCTGCACCCTTTTCACCATCTAACCCAGAAAATCCACAAGAACAGCCTTTCTCTTTTCTTATTTTCTGTTAGCTAGTGAGGCTAATTTTTTTTTTTTAATTTAAAAGTAGCAGTGTTTAGAACAAGGACACAAAGAGACTTTTTAAGATTTCCCCTGTGAGCTGCTTATTGTAGGGGGGTTGGACTAGGTGACCTTTGGAGGTCCATTCCAACCCAAGGTATTCTATGAGTCTAAGTTTGAGGTGGTTTGTGACCTGCTGTGTAACTCAGCACAAGCACCCTGGGGCCTTTAGGAACTGGAATTGTAAAAGCAAAAATGACCAACAGCAATTCCTGAGGGGTGAGCAGATGTGAAGAGTCCTTTCTATGGGTCTGGGTGGGCCTGAGGGGCAGCCCCGAGGTCTATTCCCACCCCGCCTGCACAAGCACTGCTTCCTTCCCTGCTGTCAGAGGGCTGGGCCACAGAATCCCAGCATGGTGAGGGTCTGAAGGGACCTCTGCAGATCATCTCGTCCAACGCCCTGCTCCAGCAGCTCACCCAGAGCAGGTGCCCAGGATCGCGTCCAGGTGCGTTTGGAATCTCTCCAGAGGAGATTCCACAACCTCTCTGGGCAGCCTGGGCCAGGCTTTGCCACCCTCACACCAAAGAACTTTCTCCTCCTGCTCAGCTGGAACCTCCTGGGTTCCAGTTGGTGCCCGTTGCCCCTTGTCCTGTCCACTGGACACCACTGACAAGAGTCTGGCCCCATCCTCTTGCCCCCCATGGGCCCTTGAGCTCTTGCTCAGCATTGATCAGCTCCCCTCTGAGGCTTCTCTTCTGCAGCTCAGCAGCCCCAGGGCTCTCAGCATTTGTCAGAGAGATGCTCCAGTCCCCTCATCATCTTCATAGCTTCTGTTGGACTCTCTGCAGTAGTTCCTTATCTCTCTTGAACTGGGGAGCCCAGAATTGGACATAATCCTCCAGAGGTGGCTTCACTGGAGCAGAGGGAAAGGAGAACCTCCCTGACCTGCTGGCCACACTCTTCTTAATGCACCCAATGCACCCATGGTCAGTTCTTACCCAGAAAGCATTTTGTGCTTACAAAATAGAAGGCTGGCAAACCAGGGGAGTCACGTTTTTATAAGAGTTGGGAAAGGCCTAACAGATCTGATGCAAATGACCCATCCAGATCCACTGCTCTGTGGTGGGAAGAGTCTGTGTCTCGGTGGAGATGCAAGGATGGTCTTAGCAGGTCAGAGATGGGATTTGAGATCCAGGTCCTTTGGAGGAGATCTGTAGAATTGACCTCTGCAAGCCTGGTGGTATGAGCTGACACATGTAGGTCACTGGCAAGTGCTGTTTTCTGTGTCTAATATGAGGTTCAGCAAGCCAGTCCTCATAGTTGCATCTGATCTTCTTGCAAGTAATTTAAACATGCAGCTGTATATTAATTGAGGTCAAAGCTGCAATTAGATCCTGAGTCATGCAAGAATAGCTTATCTCCTAGATTGTCTGCAGTACTTCTCAGCTTATGGAGGGTTTTAGGATGTCAAGGACTTGGGAGGAGCAAGAGGAGCACCATCAGTGGTTTCCCTTCCTCAGCATTTCCTCTGTTGAGGTGACTACTTGCAGTGCCCGTCACGGATCAAACAGCTCCGTGTGCGTCCGGGGCAGGCAGCTGGAAGTAGTCGTATCCTTGACCACATAACTATGACCATATTGTTGTAGTTCAACCTATCGTGTTTGTCTATCTGACTCTTATCATCGACTATATACAATTTAAGTTGGTTTTAATTATTTTCTGTCTGTCTAGAAACCAAGAGTTCCTTCTGCCGCAGCCTGCAGATGTTACAAACATGTTTTTCTAATGAGACACATGGCACATTCCAGAGCAGCACATGTACTTGTTTTCAGCCTGAAAATGGAATCTTTTCCCTGTTGTTAAAACAAAGTGTGTAAAACACGGTTATAATAAATAAACCACAGACTCGAGGGTCTGTTGTAAGATGCGTGGTGAGTTCCCAATGATTACTTCATGGGTTTTTTAGTGAGCTTGAATTTCGTTTTTACTTTGATTTGCAGTCAATGTGAAGTGAAACCTGTCTGATGCCACGTCTTACTTCTTAGTGTGGTTGGCAGACGAGCAGAAAAGGTGATATTTCTGTCTGTGCTTACTGGGATTGCTCAGAAAGATCGGAGCTGCCAGTTCTAGATTTAAGCTATTCTTGTAGCATTTTATATTCTAAAAGCAGAGGAAACTGTGAAGGCAGATTCAGCGGAGAAAGGATCCCAATAAATGTAATATTATCCAGATGTTTTTCATTCCGTTAGTGTCTGACTGAAGGATAACTCGCTCAGCTGTGGAAGTTCATGTCATGGCATATCCAAGCCAAGACCTCAGTAACTTGATAATGATCCACTAAAATGTGAGGACTCTTATCTTCTAAGATGAGAGCCAGTCATTGTTTCAAGGGAAGTCAGAAGAAAACTTTCTTTTGGGGCCACTTGTCTGTGGTTAAATTTCTTCTTCCTTTTCTTGTGAAGATCTGGGACTGTCCGCTTTGAAAGACGTGGCATTGGTTGCGATGGTCCTTGAACCAGATCCAGCACGGTAATTCCCATCTCTGCTGGGTAAATGTGGGAGGTTTTAGCAAATTCGGTGAAGTATTTTGAATATGAAGGGAATGGCTCCTGACTTAATCTGGGTGTGTTTTGGAGCCGATTTTGTGCTTTTTCTAAATCATCATTCCTGTTGTTGTTTTATTCATGCCTAATTACATACAGAGAGATATTTTTTTTCCCTGCAGCTTGAAGAGGGGTTTAGTGTTTGAGGATCCAAATATGCCGCTGTTTTCCACAGCGACAGGACATGGTTTTAGGTTTTGGATACTCTGTCTTGCCTCAATCTTTGTCCTTCTTCAGTTGATGAGACTTCACTCTCGTTTGCTTCCTGACTCTGTTGCCACCCTTGGGGTTTTTCCGTCGTGGTATGAAGTTCAAACAATGCATCTTCTCCTAGTCACCCTCCTATGTGATTCACCATTTTGGTGCAGATGAGTCAAATCCCCACTTTTTTTCCCTTCCCATAGTTCTGCTCATTCTGTGGGGGTCTCCCAGGACCCCTACCTGGATGCCTTGAAAAGCTATGAAATTACATGCCCACAATATGACTTTAAAGCTTATTCCTTTAAAAAAAAACCGCACAAAAGAGAACAGGTGACACAGAGCTACAGCTTTTTATAGCTGTTCTTAACTTGCTTTGTGTCATTGACTTTGAGCTCTGTGGTTTTAGGGTAAAATGGGCCTGAACGATGGAGATGGTTCCAGCATTAAACTCAAATATCAGCTCACGGTACTGAAAGCCCTTCTTTTTTCGGTCTCTTGCAAAGAACCACAATGATCTCTAAAGATTTGGATTCTTCTCTGCATGTAGCCTCTGTATAATTTCAGTAAATCAAACCATGGCCTACCTTACTCCGACCAGAAGCATTCTGATATTTATCCGTGTTTGGTGATGTGAAAGTTTGCGTGTGTTTAAAATGTTAGCAGGGACTTTCAGAACAGTTGTTACAGAGGCAGGAAGAAAAAGCTCTTCAGTGAAACCATGTAGAAGAATGTGGGACAGGCTGGATGGGAGACTGTGTACGTGTGTCTTGGAACCAGCTCAGACTCCCAAGAGGGACACAAATTTTGCCATTCTCACCTGCTTCCATTAGGCAGGGTTTTCTTTCCTGCTTTAGAAGAAGGAGGTTCTTGTTCAGAAGAAGAAGGTTTTTCTTTCTTGATGTTGCCGTTGCCGTCACCGTTGGCTCCCTCTTTGTTTTGCTGTAGCAAAACAGGAGGCGATGAAAAATAGCAGAGGAGAGGTGCCTGCAGGGAAAATGTCTCCTCCTCGTCTTGCTCCTTCGTTCTTGGGACCCTCCTGGGGACCCAGGCAGGAGGGGGGAATTGGAGAACACGGCTGTTTCTTCTGGGAAGACCTACTGTTGTCATCTGAGAAAGCAGCAGGTGTTCCTCACCTCTGAAAGTCAAGCTCCAAGTGCATTGCCCTAGCATTCAATGCA
Organism: Eurystomus gularis; assembly: GCA_013400335.1. Lineage (NCBI taxonomy): Eukaryota > Metazoa > Chordata > Aves > Coraciiformes > Coraciidae > Eurystomus > Eurystomus gularis. The sequence continues at coordinate 187,482 of VZZY01003170.1, forward strand.
GAGGAAGGACAACGTAATTTTCCAGCTCCTGTGGAGGTCTTTCCTCTTTTGCATACGATTAACTTCCCTCTGCCAAAACTGCCTTGGCCCCAGAGCTCCCAGTTTGGAGAATAGTTTCTTTGTGGTGCGTGAGTTAACCCTGAAAGCCCATGATCCCACAGCATCTCCTCAACGACTTCCACACGTCATCCCCACATGCCGGTCATGTCCTAGGCCATTCTGGTCAAATAAGCGTAATACATTTTCCAGGAAAAAGTTACAACTTGCTATAAATTCTCTGCCAAGCGCTGCTGCCATCATCCTTCTTGGTTACGTCTAACTAAACCAACATGTTTTAGTTCAAACGAGGGGAAGAAGCCCACAATAAAGCCCATTCTTTCTCAGAGCGCATCTCACCCAACTCCAACCTCATCCCCTCAGGAAAGAAACGACCATCCAGTTCTACATGGAGAAAATTTCAGAGAAGCTCTGGATGAAATATTGACAGCCCATGACAGTATCAGCCGTTGCTGCGATTCTTTCCAAGGTGTGTATTAGATGAGCGGCGTCCATTTTACGTTCCACTGCTGTGTGCGTTCCCAGTTTACCCGTGGCATCACTCAAAGACAATTGCAAGGCAAGAAACCGAACGAAGCAACGGTGACATCCTAGAAGACAGCGAGTGTGTCCCTGGTGAACTGCTGCTGCAAGGGTCACCCATCCCCAAGGCTGGATGGCTTCGCGTGTAGAATTTAATGAGCTGCCAAGTGCTTCTAAATGTCAGAAAGTCCAGAGGAAAACACGTGGTACAGACCATGGCACAGCCAGAAACGCACAGACAGAAATCAATTCTTTAGCTCGCAGCATCTCCCAGTTAATTTTCCATGAAGGTTTCTCTCTTTGCCCTCCTCCGGTGTTTTCCAGACTGTGAAATGATGAGTGTTTTTCCCCAGAGGCACACAGATGCCCAGGTTAAGGGCCGCCGCGACGATAATTGCCTTTATTTCCTAGAAAAAGAAGAATGGCTTTTATTTTTGGCGTTTCACTCAGCTGAGCTGCGTCTCCCTGCTCAGATGATGCGGTAATTTTGCGTATCTGACGTGGTGTCAGCGAGCAAAGCAAAGCAGAGCTGTTCCCACCAGCGTGCCCACGTGGGTGGGATGAGGAAAGGAAATAGCTGGATAAAAAACGAGAAGATGAGTGTGTGTGTGTGTTGGGGGAGAGAATAGAAAGCCCATCCTCAAGCTAGAAATGTTCACAAGTGAAGCTTCTACAGCAAACCAGAAATTTAAGTCGTTATAGTCGCTCCTGATAGAATAATGATTTATCCAACTTGCACAGCAAAGGGAGCGATGGGGTTGGGACAAATTAGAAGTATGAGGAAAAGAGCCTTCCTGCTGGTTCTTTTTACAATCCAAAGTCCTCTGCTTTGGCCACAGTCTCTTGAGCTGTGGATTTTAAAGCCTTTGGGGAAAAAAAGAAAAAATATCTGTTGAGATTAAAACAAACAAACAAAGGATCTTTCTCCTTCCCTTTCCTCCCAAACCAGGTTTTCCACATTCAAGGTCTGCTTGTCTGTGGAAGCTGTTTATAACCCTGGCACTTGCCAATTTTTTACAGAATGGAAATTTTTTCATGATGCGGGTGATTTCTGGTGTGGACTCGATGGTATTTTCTGTTGGCTGACCACGGTCTCTTGCTGCCTTGTGCCATAAATACAGCTACCAAGGTTGGGCTCGTTACCTAATAAGATGATCAGGACTGTGCTGGATCTATGTCCAGCAGTGTTCCCACCACGAAAGTGTCAGGGAAGCTGTGACGTTGCCTAGATGGCTTATCTACCACAGAAGGTGGGAGATACACTCACTTAAAGGTGAGTTTTTTCCATTGCTCCTGAGGTGTTCACTCCATCCAACTCGGAGGATTTAATCCTGGTGCTTTCAGCCTGCCTCTGGCTCCTCACCACGTCTCAGGAGCTTTGAACATTGCACTAGAGGCTCTGCTGAGTAATTAGAAAGTCTAGATAATGAATTTAGGCTCCTCCCTTAAATGCCTGAATTTAAACGCTGTAAATGCCTCTGTTGTAGGCCAGGTAAGGGCTGAAGTTCTCTGGAACAGACTGCTGAAAGACATCTCCCAAATGCCTGTTGATGGTGGCTGCTCTTCCCTTAGGGAAGTCTGCCAACTCAGAGTTGGCTGTGCTGGAGGGCTTCATCCCATCCCACGTGTCTGGGAGAAATTAGAAAGCCTAAACAGCTTGGGGGATTCAAGCTGGACTTCCAGAAAGTCTTTCAACTGATGAGCTCTGATTTTCAAAGCGATGAATGTAGCAACGCTGGAATTTTGTTTGTTTGATACAGAAGTGAGCTGGTAAAAGCAGTAAGTAGATGTTCTGTTAAAAAACACCCTTGCACTGGCATTGACCAGGATTGATCAGATGCTTCAAAGAACCTCTGAGCTTGTAGACGCTGCTTCGCTACTCGGAAGAAGAGAAGAAGCAGAGGGAAAACCAGTGCACTTGTTTGTGGAGAGGTAAGGGCAGAGTTTGAGAGCACACCTTGCAGCCAGCACGACGGAAACAGATGGCCCACGTTTTACAGAGTGGAGTTCTTCCACCCTGAAGGATGTTCCGAGTCAGGCAAAGGGAGTTGTGCTTGCAAATCCCATTACACGTAGACGTGCGGCTTCGCAAAAGCCTTTCGGGGTCTCAGCTCCTCTCATTAATGCCAAAATCATTCTGTATTTACAGTATGTATCTTTTTTCCTCTGAGCTTTGTAAAAGAATTGGTACTTTTCCCCCCCTCGGTTATTTTCTTTCCAATGCTTAAGTGAAAAGGGCTTTTTTTTCTTTTCTTTTCTTTTTTTTTTCCTCCCCAGAATTAATGAATTAATTACTTGAGATGGGAAAGGTGTTTTCAATTAGAGCTGGCACTTCTGAGCCTTCCACCAGGGTTACGGGTCTCCTTGGGGTCAAAAGGAGCAAATAATAGCTCAGCCTGGCTGTATATTGAGATATGTTGTGTATGGAAGTATTATGGTACCTATATATTATTGGGTAATCTCAGTACTGTGTTTGTTCTTACAGCTCTTCATAACTAGTCCAAAATGGGTATTGTTGCTACTGTTCTTACCTTCTTAATCTCCTGTTATTGTCTTGCAACCCTTCGTATCGCGAAAGGCCCCGTTCTGTTGGATGCTGTACAAATCAGACATAGACATATTGCTTTCCCACTAATTGCTTACAATTTAAGTGATGTTAGACATTTATTCCTGCCCAGAGATGTCTCCATGTTAGTCGTTATCTTTTTGATTCTGCTCATTCCTCCCTAGCAAACCAGTTCCCGTTAAAACACGGCTGCAATGGTTCTCTTGTGGTCTGGAGCGTCCAAAACTACAGTTTTTGGACAATGGAGCTTTTTGGAGGCCTGAGCTCTGCATGTAAGAAATGTAGGATGGGGCCTGACCTATTGCTAACGGTGGAAGGAGGTCCCTTATGTCCAGTCTGCCCCGATTTCCCCCCCGGGTAAACCAGCATGTCTCAGCATGACCCCATTTTGGGTGAGAAGCAGTTCAGATGACCAAGGCTGAGCAGTTCCAGTTCCTTCCAGCTGCTGTGACCTGCCAGTCTCGCTGAGCACAGGGACAGAGGTTGCCTCTGCAGGTGGGTTTTATCTACGCCAGCCTCCCACCTGCGTGCCCAGTCAGCGACAGAATCATAGAATCGTTTTAAGTTGGAAAAGACCTTTAAGGTCGTCGTGTCTAACCATTAACCTAATTATATCAAGTCCACTGCTAAACCACGTCCCTCAGCGCCACGTCTCCACGGCTTTTAAACACGTCCAGGGATGGTGATTCAACCACTGCCCTGGGCAGCCTGGGCCAGGGCTTGACAAACCTTTCAGTGAAAAAATTCTTCCTAATGTCCAACCTAAGCCTCTCTCGATGCTACTTGAGACCATTTCCTGTTGTCCTGTTGCTTGTTCTTTGGGAGATGAGACCCCCCAACTGGCTCCAACCTCCTTTCAGGCAGTTGTGCAGAGCCAGAAGGTCTCCCCTGAGCCTCCTTTGCTCCAGGCTCAACACCCCCAGGTCCCTCAGCTGCTCCTCACCACACTCCTGCTCTAGACCCTTCCCCAGCTTCGTTGCCCTTCTCTGGCCACGCTCCAGCCCCTCAAGGTCCTTCTTGCAGTGAGGGACCCAAACCTGATCCCAGGATTTGAGGTTGGGCCTCACCGGACACTTTCCAGCCGCTCTTCCCCCAGCCTGGAGTGTTCCAAGGCATTGTTGTGACCCAAGTGCAGGACCTGCCCCTTGGCCTCGTTGAAGCTCAGCCCATCGATCCAGCCTGGCCAGGTCCCCGTTCCCAATGAACTGTGCTTTCCCATCGCAGTACAAGATAGCAGGCCAACGTTAACCATGATGGATTTTTTTTCCTTGTTTGCACAGGCCCTTCATGCTTCTGCCACCGCTGATGGAGTGGATGAGAGTGGCCATCACCTACGCCGAGCACCGGCGCAGTTTAACCGTGGACAGTGACGATATCAGGCAGACAGCCCGACTGCTCCTACCGGGACTGGACTGCGAGCCCCGGCAGCTAAAGTACGTGAGCTAAGCTTTATACGCAGCTAAAGTAGTTGTAACTTCTCACCATGTTCTTCTCGCCGTGTTTCACAGGAGCCAGGTCTCAAAACACGACACAGACGATAGATGTTTAACCTTTTAGTACTCCAGGAGATAAACTTTGGCCAAGCACTGCAGCTGGGCTGGAAGGATTTTTGTCTTGCCAAAAGTTACGTAGGAGGAATGGGACAGGGAAGGATCGAAATACAAGTATTTGGCCTTGGTGATGAGATTATTCTTTGAGATAGCTTGGTAAGAAGTACCGGTACCTTTAAAAATCTTCCCCTCACGTATATATTGAACAGGGATTTAGAATTAGTTGGGTTCATTAGCACATCATAGGCGTTTTATTGAGGTTTGTAGACCTTTAACTTGCTGTCTCTAGCACTGGTTTTGGTATCAGGGTTACATCTCAAACCTTATTGAGTACAAGGTGAATTCTTGTTCTTGCAGTAAATTTTGTCCCACATACACCTTGGGGTTAAATGAGTGGGTGGGACACATTAATAACAACAAATAATACTTCAATCATGCTCTTACGTGATGAAATGATCACCTATAAAGATAAAAATACACCGTTACTCTTCGAATTGAACAATAAAAGCAACGAGAGGCTTTTAATCAGGAGACCTGGGTCTGGATTTGTTGCTTTCTACTTTTTCCTTCTGGCAGCCAAGGAGGCTCTTGCATTTTTGCCACGTCTGTCTCCCCGTTTGTGAGTTGAGGGGTGGTACTTACACCCTCAAAGCTGAAGGAGTTGGTGGGTATGGTGGTGCAGCTGGATGAGTGACTATTTCATCCGCTGCAGATGACTCCTAGTCTTATGCTCAGCTCTCAGTCCACGCCGTTCTCCTGAGCCGTGGCACCCGACCGACCGAGCGTGCTGCCGGTCTGTTGAGAAATGAAGGTACAGAGGTGATCTTCAGCAGTTATTTAAGCTCCTTGGCTTCAGAGTGGAAGGGAGCAGCTGAACTTGGACTTGGCATCCGCAAAGCAGGAGTTATACTTAGTCCTGGAACGCTTTTCTTCTTCCTTTTCTCTGCCAGCGTACGTGTGTTCCGTCTCAGTTAAAGCACACGCTGCTCTGGCTCATAGATGGATGGTAGCTGCTGGTGTAGGCAACTTACTACGGGCTAAACTCATTTTAGATGTGTCCCTAATGCTCGCCAAAACCTTCGACCTTCTTTGATGAACGGGACCATAGAAGATTGACCTAATCACAAGGACTTCCAGTCGCTTTCAAGGTTTTCCCTTCAGTCTCTCCTTTGGAAAGCCTTTCGATTCAAAACGGAATCCAAACCTTCTGCTTCAAAGGCGTCCCACCCGATCTCTGCGCTGGGTTTTTATGCACATTAACGCACAAAACACAGGTAGTCCCTTATGTACAGCTTGTATACCTTAAAAAGCGAAAAAACCCCAAATGAAGGCAGGGATTTGGGTGTCTGGTTTTGGTGCTGGTGTGAGTTAAAAGGAGACACTTCGAGACAGTCTTTGTGAACATGGGTTCATCTCAGTAACTTCAAACGGGTGCCGGAATGTTACAGCTCTGAAATGAAGGTCCTGGCAGGTCCAAAGTAATGTCAGCAATAAATAAAAGTGAGCAGCAGGTATCAAGGGCCTCAGCCACATGATGTGGGATGTTCGGGCATAAGATAATTGAATCGCTGGGTTGTTGAGGGTTGGCAGCAGTGGCCCAGGGCAGGAGCATGTTAGAGGTTTCTATCTGATTTGTTGTTATTACAGAAAGAATGGCAATTCTGTAAGAAAACCTAGATCTGCACGCCATTTACCTCACCAAACTGAGGGTGCATCCCTGCATTAAAATAACGCGCAGCGTCTTTGTAGTAGAGGGCAAAAATCAAGCTTGATCAGGTCTTTGTTCTGAACCGTCTCGCCTGGGATTTCTTTTTAGAGGTCTAAGGGCGTTCTGCGATGTGTGGCATCAGAGAATGAGCATTGTTGTCTTTTTACTGCATGAAAGATTTAAACTAACAGGAAAAAACCCCATGAGGAGAGAGCAGCGCCTCGTTTCCAGTGCCGTTATGTGACTCTTTAAAGCAGTCATTTGTTTCTAGCCACTACAGCACGTTGAGGGGAAAAGGACATCTTGGGACCAAAGGGAAATTTCTCCCCGGCGTGCTGTGTGACTGCAGGCAGACTGCAGCTCGCTCTTCCTCACCGCACCGGCTGAAAGTCACCTAACGATGGTCCCGTGCAGCGGTGATGGAGCAGGTCGGGTATGTTGACATCCCTGAAAGAGAAGTTGTGCAGAGGAGCAACGGATAATTAGGACAACCTGAAATTCAGACCTCCAGTATCCATCCTCTGGCACAGACTGCTTGGGCAGCGGGGTCTTCCACAACAGCCCTTCGTGCCTCGATGGATGACACCTTCTAATACGATGTCTTCCGTTGGTGCTGGCTGGACAATTATAAACATCTTCAGTACTCGCCTGTTACTGGCGAAATGATAATCGGCGCGAGGAGATGCTAGATGGCAGAGAACTGCGTTTCTCCTCCACCTGCTTAAATAGAAATGTTGGGATTTTAATACGAAGTTATTATCACATGCTGCTTTTTAATTCTTTTTTTTTTCTCCTCACTACAAGCCAAATTTCAATCACTCACTACCAGCACTGACAGTAGGAGTTATTGCTTATGAAACCCAAAGAGGACACCAGGCTCCTGCTCCCTCTTCAAGCTCTCCCTTCCCTCACGAGGACCTCAGCCCTGTCCTTTTCCCTGCTCCCTGGGCTCTATCCCCACCGATACCTCTTGATCCACCTTCCGTTCTCCCGTGGGTGAACCCTAGGAAGCGTGTGAGCGTTTTGCCTCTCTTCTCTACCAGATAACAACTCACACATGGAAAACCTGCTGAGGTTACAGCTGCTGCGCAGCAGTTGGGCATGTGGGAGTTCTTCCCTCCCGGCTCTGGTAGGATGCTCTAACTTCTAGCACGCTCTAAAAGCAAAATCTACTTTGCATCTGTCACAATTAGCACTGGGTGGAACCGTGCTTGGTAGCAAAATAGAAACAAGGTGCAATGCCAGGGACCATCCCTTCAAAGGCTTTTCTGAGCTTCACTGGGTTTCAAGCGATGTGGTTTTATTTCACTTTTTCTGCATAGTTCTTCTCCTCCTTCTCCTTCTACGCAGTCATTGCAGCTACCTAATATTGTAGCATCATAACGGTACCAATTACCTGAGGAGAAGAAGATTATTAATTGACTGGCCTAGCTCTGGGTTTTTGTCCATGTCTCACATTAAGCCTTTTGTCTCAGTGTCCTTTTGTTCTCTGTTCTCTACGTGTCCTAATCGAGTATCTGGGTGCTTCCGAGACCTTAACCTTCTGCTGGACTCAGCTGCCTCGGAGACACGTTTGCAGATGCATCTCCACAGAGCTGGTGACTCCAGGACGGTCAGTTGGCCTCCCTGCTGACTGTTCCCCAAATTGTACCCCGATGTAGTTCCTTTCTGAAAGCAGCTGCGGTGAGATGCTGGTTTCCCCCGTACAACGTGACCGGTCACGGAGGGAGCTTTGTTAACTCAGCGTATTGTTCATAGCATCTGCTCACCATTTGTCAGCCGCTACCGAGGCGAGCTCAGAAGCGTTCAGAAATGACCGGCTGAATTAAAAACGTGAATAAGATTCATCTTGAATCTTCTCCGTGAAGTGATGAGTGTTTTACTTATCTGGTGGGCCCTACAAAGTTTCCAGCAGAGGTTACCCTTGTAGGAAGAATCTCATTTTTCAAAGGAACTTGGCAGGCTGGTATCTCGCTCTCTGAGAGTTTGCTCAAGAGCCCGTGTTGAAAACCAGCGAGTGGAGAAGGCACTCGCCCCGAAATAGCATCAAAGGGCTGACCCTGACAATGCCCAGCGGAGATGGGAAAGCCCCATTGGGCAACATTTCTTCAGTGAAGGGGAGATACTTCCAGGTTTGGAATTGAGAAGTCTCTGAGCAGATAACCAGAGGATTTACAGTAATCCCTGGGCTCCTGCCCAATGAGATAAAGGTCATTTGATGGTCATCGAAAAGATAAGGATTTGCTAGAGCCTCATAGAAATGTTGAAACACTTCCTTTTATTGGGGTGTTGAGAATGTTCCACACCCTAAATTTGATTTTTATTTCGTAATTTTAAAAAATTTTAATTTTCTCTTCCAGTAAAGAATAAGGATCATTATCTTCTCTCAGAAAAGCCTTTTATTTCAAAGTGATAGCTAGTCTGGCAGACAAACAGACGTAATTGTCTCACCCTGGAGCTTAGCTGGTGTTTATTAGATACACTTTCCACCTCTTTTTCCTTGCAGTATGTTTTCATCTGTGCTTGAAGGACTATCCTGTAACAAGCAGAAAAATACAAATATGATAGCTAAAGTATATACAGCTAATTATTTAAAGCCACTGGGTTTTGGTGGGGGGTTTCTTGTGAGAAGGAGAACTAAGGAGCCCTGGTTGCTGCAGGTTTGCAGCCCCGGCTGCTCAGTGCCCGTATGATATGGGCATATTCCAGCATCCTCTTCTTGTTTTGCTGAAAGAAAAGACAAAATCCAGATTTTTCTTTTTATGTTTCACAGACCGGAGTGCTGCTTTAGTTCCTTCCGAAGACTGGATGCTAAGGCTGCTACTGAAAAATTCCAGCAGGATCTGGGTTTCCGAATGCTCAACTGCGGAAGGACGGATCTGATCAACCAAGCGATCGATGCGCTGGGACCCGACGGCGTTAACACCATGGACGACCAGGTAGGTCAAAAAAGCAAACGCGTTAATTCTTTCCACAAATGGTGTGTTCCTTTCCACGTGGCAAATCGATCCTCGAGGTCGCCGTTAGTTGCCTCTCGCGGGGCTTTTCTAATTCGAGCTTGTGTTTGAGTCTGAAAACGTATCCCTTAAAAAAACCAACCCCCCGAAAGCCAGTCAAAGCCTAGAGGGGGGGTTCCTTTATCGGCTGGAATGTTGGTGTGTCCCTCGGATGGCCTGTCTCGGGCGCTGATGGAAGCCAGGTTCATTCGCTGGCTGCGAGTGGAAAGCCTGATGGTGTCTTAACACTAAGACAACGTCAAAGCAAAGTGGTTTTTGCCAGTGACACTCTCTTCTGGTTCAACAGCCCCAGTGCAGTCCGGGTCAGCGGTGAGTGACCAAGAGGTGTTGCTGCTGGATGGCTTTCAGGCGTGAAGTGAGTTAGGTGGTCTCAGCAGAGCCTGACATGTCAGAAACAGCACCGAGAACCCCGGTAGCTTTGGTGTCAGTCAGGGTTGGCTTTGTTGGAAGTCCATCACGCTGATGTGTCTATTTTTTTCCTTTTGACCCGTTCCCCTGCTCAGCTACATTGAACCACAGGGATGTGGTTGTCTGGGGAGACTTCAGCTGCTTCTGCTTGTGCTGTCAGTCCCATCAAGTAACAGCAGCGTGTTCTCTGGGGCGTCGTTCAGTGCGTTGAATTAGCTTTTAATTTTAAAAAAAAAAACCAAACCGAAAACACCTCTCCCAAGTAAACACTTGTTACAGCTGTCACAGCAACGAGAATGAGCTGGCGTGTCTCGGCAGCAGCAGGATGTTTAGCACGAGGAAGGATTTGTGTTCAAGTAGAGAGGTTTTCTCATAGGCAGCATTTTACTGCAGTAGGATTTCAGACCAAGTTCTGAAGCCGGGCCCATCTTCCGTGGTGCTTTCCACCGTCCTGCACTTTTAAAGGAAGTGTGAATGTGTACACACGAGCACAGGCAGAAACTGCTCCTGCACAAGCTTATACTGAGGTACCTACTTAGTGCTGGTGAGGCCGCCCCTCGAATCCTGGGCTTAGTTTTGGGCCCCTCACTTCCAAGAAGGACCTTGAGGGGCTGGAGCGTGGCCAGAGAAGGGCAGCTTGTGCCTGCAGACCTGAGTTTTGAATTCTCGGTTCAATTTACTCGCCTATAGAGAGTGGATCCTCCCAAGCCTCCCAAAAGCCAAAGCCACCCATCCCCAAAACATCTTTGCCAATGTGTGGAACCGCCTCAAACGCGGGAAGCCTGGAATTGTGGCCGTTTTGGAAAGACACCTTTGTAGGTGCAAGGTCAGAACTCCTCGGTGTGAGATGTAGTTCTGCCACACGAGCCACAACCCTCTCTAAAGGTGAAGCTCTGTCATTACACAACGAGCAGCAGAGATGCTGCCTGTGACAAATCTGCATGCTCACAATAATGGAGGAGGAGGGGGAAAGCTGTAGGATGTGAGCAGGAATGGATTTTACCAGACCGTTTCCTTTCTGTCCTTGGCTACCTCTGGAATGAGCTCCGTAAGTAAGGCTCATTTCTCTCATAATTCATCTCTGAGCCGTCATGGTTTGCTGGTTGAGTAGAAAGAGAGAGGGATTTATGGGATGGAAATGCTGAAATATTGTGGCAAATAGGATTTTAGCAATGGGGATAAGCGGCCAAATAAATTAATCTTGCATATTTTTGTGTTGTTTTCTACTTTCGGTTCATCTAGCTACAAATGAGCCAAGAAGTGGTATTTCTTTTCTGGCAGCCTTGAGGAAGCTCAAGAATTGTGGACAAGACACGGCTGGGATTTTCAGGGATCCCCTTTGTATTTTTGCAGTCTTGTCCCCTGATGCTTTGTCCCCATCCCTTTCCAGTACCGGTGCTTTGTGCCCACTCTGCCTAGAGCCCAAAAAAATGCTTGGGACGTACACGAGCTCTGTCCCTGCGTCTGCACACGTATGTTAAGATTCAAAGTCACTGTGTCTGTGACAGCGGATAGGTATAGAAAAAGAGGTATAGAAATAGGTATAGAAAAAGAACTTCTTTTTTTTCTCCTCCTTCCTGAAGGGTATGACCCCACTAATGTACGCCTGCGCTGCTGGAGATGAAGCCATGGTCCAAATGCTTATAGATGCCGGAGCAAATCTAGATATACCGGTGAGTAACAGAGGACCCTCTCCTCATAACTGTTCATCTGTAAACTAACGGGTTATGACATCTCTCCTAGCAACTGAAGGTTTCATTTCTGGATGCTGGGGAAGAAAACCTTCCAAACCTCTCGGAGCACTCAGCGGCTCCAATTATGATTGGCATTGGCAAGTCTAATAGGCAAGGTGGGGGTGAAGGGGCCTCCCTCCTGAAAGAGAGGAGAGACCAGTAAGCCCATTAAAAAGGCCCAGGGGACGGGATGGAGTGACTGGTGCTGGCAGCGTTCTCTAAATGGTGTAAGTGCCCGTTCCCTGGGGCTGTCACTTGAAAAGAGGCAGCTATGTACAAGTCTGGAGATGCCGGCGCGCGGGCTGCAGTGGTTAATAACCCCCTGGTTCCTTTCCCCCAGGTTCCCAGCGCCTCTCCGCGATACCCGTCAGTCCACCCCGACAGCCGGCACTGGACTGCTCTCACCTTTGCTGTGTTGCACGGGCACATCTCTGTCGTTCAGGTAAGCAGAGGAAAAACCCCCGCTCGGGAATCTCCAGGGACGCGGCAGGGCTGAAGCACAGCACCTTCCATCAGGCTTCCCGAGCACGGGTCCCTCACGAGCTTCCGTGGTGGAAGCCGCCTAAAAACCAGGGGAAAATGGCATGCTTTGAAAACGAGAACGCAGCCGACGCTTTTCTTGGGGGCCTGCGAATGGGTGGCATCGTTCCCAGCTACGGCCTTGTAAACAAAAGCCACTATGTGATCTCTCTATGGTTCCGTGGCTTCCAGAACAACACTGCGCAGTCGTTCCTGAGATATGGAAGCGGTGCTTCGTGGGGAGTGGTTACAGGTAGACGGCTCGTTAAGGACGCTTCCTGACACCAGATGTTAACGAGCTGATACATTTACACATGCACAAACCGAGCGTGTGCTGGTTTCTGCTCTGATGGCAGCAGATCAGCTGTAACTGCCTTTCTCATCCTTGACGTGAACAAGCGTTAGGCTGCCGGGGGAGCTGAGCTCTCGCCTCCTCCCCGCTCCCTTTCCTGGGGAATGAACGCAGGGGGCAGCGGGATGGGATGGAATCCTGGAAATCCAGCCCCAAATTTCGAGGGGAATTCAAAATTGGTCACAGCAGATAGTCGGTTGCTGGTGCATTTAATTTACCTTCTGCTCAAAGAGGGGGGAAAAAAAAAGAAGTAAGCAAATGGAGGCTGCACACTCATTTTTTTGTGTGTACCTCAGTAAATACTTACAAAGATTAGATTTACCCCCCCCGGCAAACTGCCAGGGCAGCCGTTGGTATCACAGAGGTTGGACAGCCTTCATTTACATGGGAGGTAAGAGTGTGATCCTCCCAGGAGACGCAGGCAAGCTCCTGTTGGACTGCGCTACCTGCAAGGTTGGTTTCTTTTATTTTGGTTAAAACTTCTAAAGATTCCCTCATTATTTATTTTTTTTTTCATTCGGCAACTCCTAGTAATAGGGTAGATGTCAGCTCTTGCTGAAATGGGTGTGTAAAATCACCTTCCCACATCGGGGAGACCATGTGGTACTTGCACGGGGTGGCTCAAGAGAGAAACAAAGCAGCAGTTGTGCTCTGCGAGAAGTTTTGTAATAGAAATGGGACTGGGTGTGTTGGTTGTGCCAAGGCCAAGGTCACCGCTCACTGGGGTTGGCCAAAATGGTGACACTGTAGGATCCAGCCAGCTGGACTCCACCCAGCGGTGGAGGAACCTTCAGCAGCGCTGGTGATGCTCCACACCTACAAGCGGAGCCCTGGTGCCCATCAAATGTCCCCATCATCTTCTAACCTCCTCCCCATCGTCTGGGAGGGGGGTAAATTCTCTTGTGAGCAGCTCAGTGCGTTCAATGAAAGCAGGTTCTGTGTGTGGCAAATCACTGGAACTTGCCAGGGCCTCCTTAGCCGGCTCCATGAGACCAAGAAGGATGTTTGGCCTCCAGGGCTAATTCCCTGGAGGAACCCTGTTTCCTGTGAAGCTAAATGAGATGAGCTTCCTTTGCTGAGGAGAAGCTGATTGCAGAGCTCTTTGGAACTGGGAAATTACCATTGCAAAAGCAGGTTTCATAAAGGAGATTAATAAAAATCAAGGCGGTGATGTTCTCCAGGCTGCCAGCTGAGCACCTGTCCAGCAGAAACTCAATACTGAAAGGACAGTAAAGCGAAAGAAAATAAGAAAACTCTAAACTGACTTCATGTGAGACGTTAGCCCTAGGAAATGCAGGAGAAATTTGCCTTGTGACAGATAATTTGCTTTAGCCTTTGAGATGGTCCCTTTGTGCGCACTGTGGATCTCTCCTGGCCTAACAAGGCCTCCTCTGTCCTGTCTCTCTGAATTGCTCTTTTCTCAACTCCGTGTCTTTCACGTCGTCTCTTGCAGCTGCTCTTGGATGCCGGTGCCCACGTCGAGGGCTCCGCTGTTAACAGCGGAGAAGACAACTACGCTGAGACCCCTCTTCAGCTGGCTTCAGCAGCAGGTGAGCATGGGGCAGCCTCGGCGGGCTCTGCCTCTTGCAACCACAGAATTACCACAACCAACTCAGGCGTGGGTCTGGTGGCCACGAACCACGTTAGAAGTCACTTTGCACCGCGGCCTGAGGTACCAGGGCCGCAGTCAAGATACCAAATGGGTGGCACTGTGAGCTGGCTACTAAAAAATCACCTTTTTTTTTTTGATTTGTGAAACACTAGTAGGAGCCCCGTCTGGGTTGTCGTGTAGCAAGAGCGTGATGGGCACTAAATGAGCATCTGCTTTTGCAACTAGTCCCAACACTCACCTGCCACCAGCGGCCTCCACCGTAAAGGTGAAACAGCTCCTTTCACAGGGCTCTGTCAAGAAACATCAACCAGCTCCTGTCTAGCCTGGGCTTGCCTTGGATCTAAATATCTTCCAGATGCAAAAATTAACAAGTTTTAAATTCAGCCTGGGGGAAAATAACTGCTAGGTAAAGAAATTTGGTTTATTAATTTATTAAATACCAGTAAAATTCTGCATTTCTTCTGTCAAGAGAGGAGGTTAGCATTCTGTGAACAAGTCAGTGCTAGCCTAAAAACTCTTGGTTTTTTCAACACTTTTCACCTCTGACTGGTCTTACTTCTTCCCTTTGTTTCTTTCCACCTCATTTTTGTGCACTTAGGAAGACGAGTCCCTGGCTTGCTCTTCTCCAAGGCCTTATTGAAGGGATAAAAACCGGCCTCCACCCCTCCCAGTGACAGATACTTGTGCTGGGGTCTCTTGCCACCACTCACTCCTGCAGTGGAGAGGAGGCCTGGCTAGATGCGGACCACACCAACACGCTTGTCCACAGGCTGGTTTTAGGAAGCTGTGGTCAACAAGCGTGGCTCCCACCTGGCCTTCTCCGTTACCCTCATCCACCAACTGAACAGCCCAGACTCTGGGCCTAGTTAAACTGGTTGCCGACATCTCTGCTGCGGTGCAATTCTCTTTTCGTTCTGCCTCTAGCTAGTTGTGCCTTGTTAGGGCCTTTGTGACTCGGTTTCTCCCTCTGAGATGTTACAAAGCCTAACACGCGCTTGCTGGATGCTCTGAAAGCCTTGTTGGGAGAGTACAAATTGCTGGTCTGTTACCAGCCCTGTGCTGTGTGCTTTCAAAGAGGTAACGGACATGGAATCTTCATTTTATTTGGCTTTTTCCTAGGGAACTACGAGTTGGTCAGCCTATTGCTCAGCAGGGGTGCTGACCCACTCCTCAGCATGCTGGAAGTCAACGGGATGTCTTCATCGCTTCACGAAGATATGAATTGCTTCAGTCACTCGGCTGCACACGGGCACAGGTAAAGCTCCGTCCGTGTTCAGAGCAGGGGATTTCTTCTGACGCGGCTCTATCTTACACGGCTTAGACCCAAATCCCCGCCCGTGCTGTTCAGAAGACGGTCTGGGGAGTCTCCTGACAGCAACTGGTTTTTTTTTTCAGTGCCGCACAGTTTCTCAAACTGTTCAGATTCAGATGTAGGTCGTGGTTTTTGAGTGTTTTGGGGAACTGAAAGGTTCTTTAAACTGGTAGTTGCTGATCAGAAATGACGCACGACTTTCATTACTCAGCAACTAGAAATACAATCCCTTTCTTACATCAAAGTTTAGTCAAAAGCACAAAATACAACAGAAAGATCTTTGCTTGGTGCTTGTTCTCTCGCTTGCTGGTCCAGCTCGGCAGCACTCGGAGTAGGAGCTGGTTTGAGACCATGTGTGAGCAGGCCAAGTTCCACCTCTGGGTAGGTTATGAGATTGTGGTTCGTGTTCTCGGACAGAATCTAATCACATTAAGGCGACAGAAATAATCCGCAGCAGAATCTGGTCGGCCACATCTCTGGTTTTTGGATGGCCGACCAAGAGACCAGTCATTAAGCTGCTCAAAAACCAGCCTGGGCTTTTCAACCCTGTTTTCAGGGTAATTTAGAAATAAGGCGTTACTTACGAACTCACCCAGAAATCCTTCTGTTCCCAGAAAAAAGTTGTTAGTGTAACAAACTAATTAAAAGAGCCCTGAAGCCACCGCTGCAGACGGGCTGAGAGGAACCCCAGGGTCTGAGCAGCACAGCTCTGGCCCTTCCAGTAGCACGTTAAATAGCAGCTGCCTTGCTTGAAGGTGCCAAACCTGCACCTCCAGGTACATCGCACGTCTGGGTACACCAGGAAAAACATCCCGAGCTCAAACGAGGCCCAAACTCTGCAAAGCTGGAGCGGCTTAATGCAGTTATTTAGCATAAAACTACACAACCACGCTTCTGTTCCCAATCCCGTTCCCCTCCCACAACCTTCTGCACCATCTAACCGTGCCAACCCGCAGTGTCCAAGGCTGGTTCTCCAATGGGATAGGGCAGGGTGATCCTAAATCGTGGAATTACCTGGTTTTGGTCACAGTGAGTGGTGTGGGGGCACCAGCTAGTGGCAATGCAGCGGCAGAGCTGAGCCCTGGGGGGGACTGGCTGGGATGGAGAACGTCTGCTGCAGATGGCTCCAGCTGTCTGCGAGACACCAACGCTGCAAGCTTTATTTGGACATAAACAGGAAAGCCTCTTTTTTGTGACCGCTGCGTGAAATTCCAAACCAAACCAATTCTCCTTGGATTTGGTGATGCAGAACTGTCACTTTTTTTTAACGGTTTCTATTTGCTGATACAGGAAGGGGGGTCTGAGTAAAACAAGGTGACCGTGCTTGAAGATGGTCATTAGGGGAAACAGCCAAGGTTCGAACAGACACTCTGGGAAATCATTGAATGGTTTGTGCTGGAAGTGACCTCAAAGATCATCCAGTTCCAGCCCCCCTGCCACGGCAGGGACACCTCCCACCAGACCAGGTTGCTCAAGGCCCCGTCCCACCTGCTCTTGAACATCTCCAGTGATGGAGTATCCCCAGCTTCCCTGGGCAACCTGTGCCAGGGTCTCACCACCCTCAGAGTGAAGAATTTCCTCCTAATTTCCTTCTAACCCTACCCTAATTTCCTATCTCAATCTTACTCCAGAGCTGACGATGTTAGCACCCTCAGGGCTGGCGGAAGGAAACGTGCTTCTCTGCTGAAGTACAGCCTGCAATCAAAACCAGTTTGCCTGGACACTCTGAAACCCGCTCTGGTGGCGAGGTACCAGAGCACATTCCATGCCCTTGGCCTTGCTACCAGGGCAGCAATTTCCAGCATGTGGGATAGGGAAGGACGAGTGGTTGAAATTCTGCTCCGTTATTATTTACTGAGCCAGGTCCCTAAACCCAAATCACCAGAGTCCTGTCCAAAACTGTTGATATTTCATTTATTAGTAAGTGAAATCTCTTCTTCCTCCTCAGGAATGTTCTGCGCAAGCTCCTGACCCAGCCCCAGCAACTGAAGGGTGATGTCCTCTCCCTGGAGGAGATCTTAGCCGAGGGAGTGGAGAGTGACACCTCCAGCCAGGGCAGCTCCAGCGAGGGGCAAGTCAGGCTCTGTAAAACCCGAATGAAGGCTCTGCAGGAGGCCATGTATTACAGCGCCGAGCACGGCTACGTAGACATCACCATGGAGCTCAGGGCGCTCGGTAAGGTGTTTCTTTTAAGCACTGTGCACATTTAAGGTGTAAAAAGCCTTTTCCCTCTCACTTGGAGAAAAATCTGCAACCCCAACTGCAAAGCTAACCCAAGCTCAGGGGAACCAGCCGTCTAATTTAAATAAAAAAGCGTTTAAGGTGCTTTTTTTCAAATCCCTGCTGATCTGGGGTGTCCCTCAGTTTGGGCTGCATCCTCTGTTGCCAAGTAGCAAAAGCAAGGGGCATGTCTCTTCATCAGACACTCTGACACCTCAACTTCAGTGCTGAGAAGGCTGGTCTCAAAAACAAAGGTAACATCAGAGATTAAATGGTTTAAGGTAAAAGAACAGGTTTGATCTAAAGGTAGGAAAGAGAAGCTTTGAAGCTTGCATGTCTAGAGGGGGTAACCAGGAGAAAAGCCCTCACATCATGTCCGTGTAGGGTCAGGTGTTCATACAAGTTCAGTTCAAATTTATTTTGTAGTTCTGACTAATCATGAAGCTAAATAGAATCATAGAATCATAGAATGTGAGGGGTTGGAAGGGACCTCTGGAGATCATCGAGTCCAACCCCCCTGCCAAGCAGGACCAGAGGATCTAGGGCAAGTTACACAGGAACACATCCAGATGGGTCTGGAAAGTCTCCAGAGAAGGAGATTCCACAAGCTCTCTGGGGAGCCCGTTCCAGTGCTCTGGAACCCTCACAGTCAAGAAGTTCCTCCTCATGTTGAGGTGGAACTTCCTGTGCTCTCGCTTGCATCCCTTGCCCCTTGTCCTGTCGCAGGGCACAAGAGAGAAGAGGTTGCCCCTTTCTTCTGGACACCCAGCCCTCATCTATTGATCCCCATTCATTAGATCCCCTCTCAGTCTTCACTTCTCCAGACTAAAAAGCCCCAGGTCTCTCAACCTTTCCTCATCAGGCAGCTGTTCCAGTCCCTTAATCATCCTTACAGCCTCCACTGGACTCTCTCCAGTAGATCTCTGTCCCTCTTGAACTGGGGAGCCCAGAACTGAACACAGGACTCCAGGTGAGGTCTCACTAGGGCAGAGTAGAGGGGGAGGAGGACAACAATACACAACAATACACAACAGGGAGTCTCTGGTCCTTAGCAGTTGGCAGAAAGATCCAACTCATGGTCCTGGTACCAATCCTTTGCAGCTGTCGATGCCTAATCTGTCAATGACCCAGTTCAGTCATCTTTAATATCAAGCCAAAAATGTGTCTGCTGTAGGATGCACGTAAAGATCTCCTTCGATGTCACTGTTAGTAATAGCAACGGGCCAACCTTACTCAGAGGAACTCAAAGCACCGTCTTTCACTGTCCTTTCTGCTGTGGCTACAGGAGTCCCGTGGAAGCTCCACGTGTGGATCGAGTCACTGCGGACAACCTTCTACCAGTCTCGTTACTCAGTCGTACAGACCCTCTTGCGGGAATTTGTCACCATCAAAGAAGAGGACTATAATGAAGAGCTGGTTAATGAAGGGCTGCAGCTCATGTTCGATATCCTCAAAACCAGCAAAGTAAGTACTAGTTTTGTAACGGGATCAAAAGCAGTTCTTGTTTGCTGTACGTAGTTTAGCTGTCCCATTTCGCAGCTGAGCTCCTCCGATCTCTACCACGTTCTCTTTCAAGAGGTGGTTGCCGCCCACGTTGGGAGGGAGATGCCCACCCGCCTTCTGACTGCAGATCAGGGACATCCGAAAGGCACAGACGAAGCTGAGGAGCTTAGACAGCTCTTGAGACCTCCCTCAGTGGTCACTACACCATCCATTGTAACTGTCTTTTCAATTAAAAGCAAGAGATGTAACTGGACAACCAAAACCAACTGCAAACTAGGAACCAGAACCCGGTGTCTGACCATGAGCTTTGGTGTGAGGGTGTCCCAGCCTGGCCCAGGCTGCCCAGAGAGGTTGTGGAGTCTCCTTCTCTGGAGAGATTCCAAAGGTGCCTGGACACGATCCTGGGCACCTGCTCTGGGTGAGCTGCTGGAGCAGGGGGTTGGATGAGATGATCTCCAGAGGTCCCTTCAGACCCCACCACGCTGTGTTAATGAATCCAGTCTTGCTGAGAACACACTTGTGGGCTCTCCCTTAGTGGAGGGATGAGCTTTTGCTGTGCTGATGGACTCATTTTTCCTTGATGGAGCTTGGCCCCTAAACTGTTGCTGAGAGACTTCTGCCAGAGCACACACTCCAGACCCTGCTCTTGTCCCTCTGTTTGAGGTTACTTTTGTAGGCTGCGGTTGCTATAAGCCACAGGTGAACTCTTAGAACATGTCTAACAGAACGTGTTAGAGGTGATCACGACATCAATGTCTTGACTGACATCCATCCCCTTCCAGAACGATTCTATCAACCAGCAGCTTGCGTCCATCTTCACCCACTGCTACGGCAGCAGCCCGATCCCCAGCATTCCTGAGATCCGGAAGGCTCTGCCAGCTCGGCTAGGTAGGATGCTCACCTAAACAGTGACATTCTTACGATTGTTTGGGGTTGTTTTGAGAAGCATCCACAGCTTCAAAAAACATTCACTCTCGGGTTTTTTGTTTCCTTACTCTAACAGACCCTCACTTTCTAAACAATAAAGAAATGTCCGACGTAACCTTCTTGGTCGAAGGGAAGCTGTTCTATGCACACAAAGTCCTGCTGGTTACTGCGTCTAACAGGTGAGTCACCTCCCAGAGCCGAGGGGTCCTTTGGTGTCTCATTCCTGTGATGCTCTCGCTCATCGCAGCGAGATACGGTCCTGCTCAGGTCTGCAGGACCTCGCCACATCTTCTCCGTTAAGAATGATGAGTTTTCCGAGCCACTCCTAGAACGCGTTAAGAGATTCCCAGAGCTCTACTGGCATCAACTAACCAGTAATTACCCGTAAAATCCTGCGTGGCAGGTGGAGTGTAGACATCCAGCTATTCCCTGCCTTCCCAATCCGCCTCCCGAGCTACGCTTGCTCCAGAATTCCTGGAAATCTCACCCCTGACCTGGTCCCCTTGCAGTTATTTGTTTCTTTCTCTGTTACTGGCATGGTAACGGTGTTTTGCACTTCTTACAGGGTGGGATTGGATCAGGCCCAAGCAATTCACAGGTCCCTCACTGTCCCTCAAGTTCTAATTGTCAGGAAATTGAACGCAACGTTTCAATTTCCAGCTTGCTAACAAGAACAAGATCGTTGTTTCCCCCTTGCTCAGGCTGTTTGTCCATGCGCAATGAGCACGTGAAGCACTAACACCGAACTCTGTTAATCCCAACCTCAGGTTTAAGACGCTCATGACCAATAAAACGGAACACGACAGCCACGGCAGCAAGACCGTTGAAATCGGCGATATGAAATACAACATTTTCAAGGTATGTAACTTTACCTCTGCTTTATTCTTTTTGTCATCTCACATACTTGGAAGCTGAGGGGGCCAAGGCTTAATATCCCAGGTAATTTGAGAGGTAGAGAGGAGTTCATTTCAATGCACCCGTGTTTCAGGAGTATTCTGACCTTTGTCAGAACTTCTCAAGTTAGGCCCAACCTTAAACAGAAACCTCCAGCCTAGAGAGATCTAGCGGGAGGTGTCCCTGCCACGGCAGGGAGGTTGGAATCAGATGATCTTTGAGGTCTCTTCCAACCCAAACCATTCTATGATTCTTATTTTCTTACTAGGCAGCTGGCTCCTCCATAAAGCAGGAGGAACAAGTCTCCTACGGGAAGTTCCGCACTTTTAAGACACCATTTTATACATTTTAAGACCTTTTTCTCATGCCGTGCTAAGCACAAAGTGAACGTGGAGCAGGTGGACTGCCAGCCTTGGTAGTAATTCAAATCAGATGATCAGAAGCCAGTGGTGCCCCTTTCAGGAAAGGCTCAGAATTGAGAACTTTGCTTTTATGACATTTCCGTAGTTAATGCGCCTAAGGGAGGGTCGTTCACGATGGAGAGAAAGTAGGTGACTTAACACAAGGAAAAAAGCAAGTTGGTGAAATGTGATAGTGAAGTTACTCCAGCTTTCCAGACCTGCAGTTCAGATCTGGAGGAAAGGTTCGGGACGGGGAGCTCTGAGGTGCAGAACAGGTTGTGGAACTGCTTCGCTACAGGGCTGAGGCTTCTGCTTATCAAAAAGGGAAAGAAACCAGCCAAGCTCTTGGTCGGCAGTACTGTCACCTCACGTAGATGGAATGAAGTAACAACATCTCTGTTCTACCTGAAAGGGGTTCACGAGTTTGGTGTTGGACAGATGACATTCAAATCGGGCAGCTCAGGCCATGACGTATAAAGTGGATGGAAACAAGCCCTGTGTTTTTCACCATGAGGGTGGTGAGTCACGAGAAGAGGTTGAACCAGGGAGGTTGTAGATGCCCCCAACACTCGATGTGTTCAAGGCCAGGTTGGATGAGGCTTGGAACAACCTGGTCTAGCAGGAGGTGTCCCTGCCCTGGCAGGGGGGTTGGGACTAGATGATCTTTAAGGTCCCTTCCAACCCAACCCATTCCATGCTAAGCCTCCTTAACAGCATTTTTACATGAGAAGGTTTCTAAAGATAAACTTCTGCTTCCCCAAAGACCGCAACAAATCAAAAAGAATTAAAACAGTGAAATACTTTAAACAGCTGGATGGTAGATCAAAAGCAGATGAGTTAAGGAGATGGTGGCTCTCTACAGCAGTATCGGTTCTGGTGCACGGAGGGTGCTGAGCCACCAGAGATGGGCTCTGCTGAGGGCTCTGCTGGAGCCAGCTTTGCTCCCCTGTAATTCTGTTACATAAATAAGGCACTTTTAAAAGCACAAGCTTAGTTTTGTTACTGCTGCTGTTGGAAAGGGTAAGCACGGCTCGCAGCCCCACACCTGCTTACGCAGCACCCAGGACATGCAACAACTTCTCCTCCCAACCCCAGACCTCGTCCTTCCCTGGACGAGACAGTCCTGGCTTAGCTGGGGCTGCGCACACGTAGATCAAAGAGCAGAAGCTGCCTCTCGCTCGCCCTGCAAACAATTAGGCCTTTTCCTCAGGCCCTGATGGGGGGCTGGAAGCTGATTAGAAGCACAGCAGGGGAAGCAAGTGGCTGGGAGGTCCCCGAGACACGCGGGCGTTTTGGTGCTCCGGCAGCTCGGCGCGGGCCCGGCCTGCCAGGCTCTGCACCGCCGCAGATGAGGACCCGCTCGACAAGGACGTCCGCGTTGCGCAGAGACGCGCTGTCACCCTCGCCTGAAATCCTCAACGGGGCCCTTTTCAGAGCCCGAGGAAGAAAAGACTGTTAGAAAGCAGCAGATCTGGGGAAAAAACACAAACAAACAAGGAGGCGAGAGGCAGCGTAGCCCCCGATCCCCGCCCGCTCAGGCAGGGAGCTCGGCCACTCACAGCCGCTGGTGACTTCAGCGACACCAGCTTCACGCCTGGCCTTCTTCCCGTTTCAGATGCTGATGCAGTATTTATACTACGGAGGAACAGAATCCATGGAAATTCCCACCACTGATATCTTAGAGGTAAGAGTGTTTCCTTCTAAGTCTTGCCAAGTGCACTTGGGGCATAAACAGAGCTTGAAAGGCAACATCCAGGAGCTAACAGCGAGCTGCCAAGACGGGAGTAGACTTAACGCTTTGAAAGGAGTGTAAAGTTTGGAAAGGCAGGGTTGCTTTGGAAATAAGAACTATCAGTTATGTTTTACAATGTCCATGAGATGCTGGCGGGGGGAGCGGTGGAGGGCAGCAGCAGGGAGGGAAGTCACTAGAGAGCTTTTGGTACCCTGAGCTGGGTGGAACCTCCTTTGCACCGTGTCTCCTCTGTGCTGGGGGCTTGGGGCGGTCTAGAGCTCTACGTGGCGGTGACAGAAGGTAGCACAAAGACACCTCCCATGGGAGGAGCAAGCCTTTGCTAAGAGGGGGAATCTGTCGCTTAGCTACGCGTCGAGAGGCCTCTCTGCTCTTTCATGATGACTTGGCCATTAAAACAGAGAGTTGGAGATGGTTCAGAGAGGAAAATCATCAGTTCTGCCCCTTTCCCGTCCCTGAAAAGCCTTCCAAGGCTCGTGATCTCAACCAGCTTCTCTCTCACCTCGATAGCTGCTGTCGGCTGCCAGCCTGTTTCAACTGGATGGCCTCCAGAGACACTGCGAGATCCTCTGCGCCCAGACGATCAGCCTGGAGAACTCTGTGAACATCTACAAATATGCAAAGGTAGATGGCAAGCAGCCTTGTTTAAGAACGACAATGAACCGCGGGCGAGCTTTCCGCGGTCTCGTTTCCGTAACCGAATACACCGGGTGCAGAGCAGGCACCTGCAACGCCTGGTAACTCTACTCCAACCCCAAGCGAGATGCTCTGTTTGAGCTCCAGAGTCCTGCGTAGCCCTCAGTACGTTCTCTTGTCTCAAGCAATCATGTCTGAGATGGAGTGTGATCCCCGCAGAGCAGCACAGGGGTCTCTTACCGGGCTGACAGAACAACCCCAGCAAAGCCCCGGAGACTCGATCCTCAGAGCAGCAGGGGCCATTGACCACAGACAGCAGCAAAGAGGTGAACCCTCTCCTACTCCTACTCCTACTCAAACACATCCTTCACAGCTCCCCAGCCAGCACGAACGCTGTCGTGTGACACAGAAATTCACCTCTATAGCAAATAACCCACGTTAGCAATAAAAATCAGAGAAATACTTGGATTTTTCGGGAAGTCTGCAGGGTCAGATCCCTTAAAGACAAGCAGGAAGATCACCCGAAGGGCTGGCAACGACACGCGTGTTTCTTTTGTGTGTAGTGTCGAACTGGTCCTGTTCCGTTCCTGACTCTCACGCTGGGCCAACTTTTGTCATTGGAACTCGGGCTGGTTTCTTTCAGGACCTAAAATTTAAGAGTACGCGGCAGTAGAGAGGGGGAAGGGAGCATTCCCTACTGGCCTTTAGTCCTTAAATTACTCCTTGCACAAAGTTCACAGAAATGGGGGTGCGCACGGCGCTTAACACTGAACTCGAGTTTCATTGTCCTCCCATTCTGGGCTTCTCCCACCGCTTCTGAAGCGAAGGGAAGCGGATCACAGCCAGAAATCCACCAAACACATTTTGGAAGCGCAGCATCCCCGTTTTCCTCCGTTCAGCTCCTTCTTCTAGGAGCGGGGCTCGCGTCCTCTGAGCCGTACGCTCATTGCCCCGAGCCGCGCACACCATCTGGCAGCGCCGCGCTGGAGCACAGCTAACCTGGTGTCTTGGCCGCTTCCCCAGCCAGCTGCTCTGCTCCTCTCAGAGGCAGGGAGTGGAGCGCGGGCCAGTGGCTCTGCCAACAGCCACCGGGGAAGGGATGGAAAAAAGCGTCAACGTNCACGCGTGTTTCTTTTGTGTGTAGTGTCGAACTGGTCCTGTTCCGTTCCTGACTCTCACGCTGGGCCAACTTTTGTCATTGGAACTTGGGCTGGTTTCTTTCAGGACCTAAAATTTAAGAGTACGCGGCAGTAGAGAGGGGGAAGGGAGCATTCCCTACTGGCCTTTAGTCCCTAAATTACTCCTTGCACAAAGTTCGCAGAAATGGGGGTGCGCACGGCGCTTAACACTGAACTCGAGTTTCATTGTCCTCCCATTCTGGGCTTCTCCCACCGCTTCTGAAGCGAAGGGAAGCGGATCACAGCCAGAAATCCACCAAACACATTTTGGAAGCGCAGCATCCCCGTTTTCCTCCGTTCAGCTCCTTCTTCTAGGAGCGGGGCTCGCGTCCTCTGAGCCGTACGCTCATTGCCCCGAGCCGCGCACACCATCTGGCAGCGCCGCGCTGGAGCACAGCTAACCTGGTGTCTTGGCCGCTTCCCCAGCCAGCTGCTCTGCTCCTCTCAGAGGCAGGGAGTGGAGCGCGGGCCAGTGGCTCTGCCAACAGCCACCGGGGAAGGGATGGAAAAAAGCGTCAACGTTTCCCTGCTCACACCTTGTCGCCTGCAAAAAGCACCAAAGGAAATTACCGGCCATCGCTGCGGGCCGGCCCCGTGTGCTCACGGCCCAGCAGCCAACGTCCTCCTGGGCTGCATCCCCAGCAGCGTGGGCAGCAGGGCAGGGAGGGGATCCTGCCC
>VZZY01003170.1:213154-250806 GCA_013400335.1 Eurystomus gularis
CCTTCTGGTGGCCTTGCAGGACTTGAAGGGGCCTGTCAGAAAGATGGGGAGAGACTTTTGAGCAGGGCCTGTTGGGACAGGACAAGGGGAGATGGTTTGAAACTAAAAGAGGGAGATTTAGACTAGAGAGATGGAAAGAATTTTTATGCTGAGCGTGGTGAGACCCCGTCCCAGGTTGCCCAGAGAGGTGGTTGCTGCCCCATCCCTGGCACCATTGCAGGTGAGGTTGGCCGGGGCTCTGAGCAACCTGCTCTAGTTGCAGATGTCCCTGCTCCCTGCAGGGGGTTGGACCAGATGACCTGGAAAGATCTCTTCCCACCCCACCCATTCTGTGATTCTAATTGATCTTCCTCTCTCCCGCAGATTCACAACGCACCTGAACTAGCCTCATTTTGTGAAGGCTTCTTCCTCAAACACATGAGCTCTCTTCTAGAGCAGGACTCCTTCAAACAGCTGATCTACAGCAGGAACAGCAAAGTGCAAGGCCTGGACCCTCTGCGGGACTTGCAGACAGCGCTGGCCGTCCGCCTGCACTCCGTGTACGTCACCTCCAGGGTGTGAAGCGGGAAGGAGGCAGCGGCAGGAGCGCTGGTTCAAACCGCGCGGGGATGGGCCGTCAGGCAAAGCGGTGGCTTTCCCGTTTGCCTTCTGGATCTCCTGAAAGCCCCCTCCAACAGATCCCCCCCCAGGCAAGGCTGCTGTGCCTCGTCCCGCTGACGGAGGGGGAGCTGCCTTCTCTGTGCTGCTACTGTCACAGGGCAAACAAGTAACTGAGGACGCAAGCGAAGAACCTGAACCCAAGAGAAGATCAACGCCGCCATTTACACAAGCACAACACGGGGCCGTAGAGGAGCGAGGAGTTTACTTAGACCCAACACCTAATACGTAGTCCTAAGTGTCCGTCTACACGCCACAGTGGCCACCTAGTCCTTACGCATAGCTGTTCTACTTGTCAAAAGGCTGCAGAGAAGGAGTTTTTGGATCCCAGGGAGCACTGCCCGTCCAGCGAGTCACCGGAACACACAGGCTGCTGTAGCAAACTACTTCACCAGAGCGATACGCGCCAGTGTCTACACATGGCAAGAGAATTTCCCCCAAACTGTCTGCACCTTGAGAGAGAGATTTTGTAGATGTTCAAAGCTGAGCAGAAGCTAATACTAACTCTGAAATTACTCTTCAAACCTCACAGGAAGAACCAAGCTGGGGCAGGGAGGGGAGAATTGGGGTTTCTGTATTTTCTAATACGGTTTCACTGTGCTAGTTGTTAATCTGGATCCATTTGGAGGAGGGGAAAAAAAAAAGACTGTCTGTCCTTTCCCTGTCAAGGTTTGATAGTCCCAATCACTTTCACCCTAAAAACCTGCTTCTGAATGTTACCTGTGACACCTGCCCCAACAAAGACTCTTCCTAAAAGACTCAGGTGTAGCAGGACCTGGCACGATGCTGAAAAACTGTCCAGTAGCATAAAGAGCAATAAAAGTCTCTCTAAGACCCTGAGGAACATCTCGAGGGTTTGTTCTCTCTCTGCCTCAGGGGGACCACAGTGCCCACCACAGCGGTTCCCAGAGGTAGGCTGCAGTCTAACATTTGGGCAGCAGCACTCAACAAGATGCCTCAGCTGGAAGGCCCAACGTTTGTCCTTTCTTCACAGCAGAGAGATGTTTCTGGTCCAGGAGGACTCAGGCCACCTTCTAGCTGACTTTGAGGAACTCAATGGAGACAGTTCAAGCTACAGTTTTGAGTCTGCAGCAAGGTTAGGTGTGGGTTTTTTCTAAATAACCCCAACCGTAGGAAGGCAGTTAGTCGTCTGACAACACCGACCTTGCTCTTACCAGTAGCTTTAAGGAAAGACCTTCAGATACCCCCACTGCTCTTTGTCAGTACCCACCCAGAGCATTTGCTGAGACGCTTTCATTCGTTACAGACGGGTGAAGGAGAAGAGGAAGCAGGTTTCCAGTGGAGAACTACTGCTTCTGAGACATTCAACACTTACTATTGTAACTAAACACACTGGAAGGAGGAGGCTCGGCCGGGCCCAAGCTCCAAAGCACAACGTAGACATGGTTTAGGTAGATGAAGGGAAGGAGAACCAACTCCAGCACCTCCCAACAAATCCATCAAAACGTGACACCGCCTTGTTCCTAAAGGATTTACCTGAGGCAAACTGCATGCAAGGATAGGAATGGTTAGTCTGGGCTCAGCAAGCTGACAGGCAAGTTGGTCAGGGCATGCTCCAACTTGTGCTTTAGGGACACATCCCCTTCTGAAGACCACCAGCTTCAATAACCCTATTTATTACCAGAAAGCCATAAAGGTGTTTCAAAAATCATCACTGGTCTGCCTGAAACATCCCACGAAAGGCTTGATCTTGGAAAGTATTTTCAAGGAGCTGCTCCAGCTATCTGTACAAATACGTAGGTCCTCTTTTGTTGCTGTAATATTACAACGCTTTGTTAATTGTACATTAATGTTGCCATTTATGTAAATGTACCAGGATTTTATTAACAACATAATTTTAAAAGACGCAGCTGCTGTTATTTATTCTGCTTCTCTAACGACGAGAAAAAAAAAAACCTATTTAAAGACACTTCTGTGGAACAGGTGGCTGCAGTTTTAGCAGCTTAAATCAGTTTTGGTCTCTACACCTGATGCTGTGCTGTAAAATGGGGACAGCGAGGCATTAATTTCCCCTTCCTAGGCTCAAACATTGAAGTATTAAGTTTAACTTGCATTTTTCCCTAGCTGAAGTAAATTTACCTGCTTTCCATCAAAAAGCAGCAGACATCTAAGAAAAATCCTCACTCCAGGATTCTTCTCTGCAGCAGAAGGGACAGGGAAGGTGCTCAAGCAGGCCTCAGAAGTTAAAACATCTAATTTACTCCCAGATCTAACCAAATAAAGTGTGAAAAAGCAGAAAACGCTTCCTTCCCAAGGCCCCCCCTGGCTCTGGCCGGTGCCCTGGGGCCAGAGCAGGACTCGGGTCAGAGCAAAGAGCTCTTGTGAAGGCTCCCGCAGCCCCGCACAGTCAGGCATGCAACAGAATAGGGAACTTTTTCTGTCTTTTCTTACCCTGTATCTCTTCTCACCTCATTTCTCTATGACCTAAGAAGTACACAGCTTTAATTCTGCTGTCAGGGCAGAATCTGACCCAGAAAGACCTTCCCCCAGGTTTAGCCCACAGATCTTGCAGGCTGAGTCTGGGGCTAAGGGCTGAGCCGTAACTCTGAATTTAGTCCCGCCTCTGCAGGACTCAAATACTTCCATTATTTCATTATTCAGAATTTCAGAGGAACCCTTCGATACAGCCAGAACCTCCACCTGGCTGCTGAGAACCTCGCTGTAACTTCTTCTTTCCTCGCCTTTCCCACCACACATCCAAACAAAGGGAGCCGTGCAGCGTTTCCCTCGGGTGTAGCAAGGCTTGAAACCCGGTTCTATAATAAATTACTGTCACAAACACGTCTTAGCATGTGATTTACATCATCCGAGAGAAATCCGCTGGGAACGATGCGCGAGGGGAGCTTCTGCGCTGGGCCCTTGCAGCAGCACGCTCGGAAACCCACCAGCACAAGCACCGCCCTGCTCTCGAGAGTCGCGGCACGCAACCGCCAAGATCCCCTCTGGAGCACTCGAACAAATAAATAGCTAGTTCTTATTAAACCAGTTGCCTCTGTATTATACAGAGCTGCCCTTGGAGTCCCAGCAGGTTGGGGAAGCACAAACCTTTGCCGGCCGTCGTTGCAGGGAGCAGAGGAAA
Organism: Eurystomus gularis; assembly: GCA_013400335.1. NCBI lineage: Eukaryota > Metazoa > Chordata > Aves > Coraciiformes > Coraciidae > Eurystomus > Eurystomus gularis. Next base: position 216,912 of record VZZY01003170.1, read on the forward strand.
TAAAGCGAGTGCTCACATCTGCCCGAACGCGCTTGATGACTTCTAGCCTTAAATAAAAACCTTTTCTTTGCTCTCTAATAAGGCTTTGCACAGCAGGCAAGCACCGGCTAATGTAGCACTGCTCCGTACTGGCCCTTTGCCCTCGCCAAATGCTGCCCAAGCCACCAGCCGTGGCTTCCTGCACCTGCCATGGTGGAGGTGGCCCAGGGGACACCAGAGCGCGGGGACTCCCTTGAGGAGCAGCAGAGGCCTCAAAGCTGGCTTTGCCTCCCCAAAGGGCAGGGTTGGAGTAGAAGGGATCCGTTAATCCACAGCAAAGAGACTATTGTGCTCAGCACGGTTTGCCCAAAAAAAAGAGGGGCAGGGGGGGAAAAAAATAAGAGAAAAAAGGCTTCTGGCATATGCTGACAAATCGCAGCACAGCAGGGAACGAGGCCTTGCTGGCAGCAACGCCCGGCCCCAGAGCTGGAGCCATCACCCTCCTCAGCCTCCTCGTCCTGCTAACAGAAAGCGGTCGCTAGAAAACACGCCACGAGGTGCGTGGAGTTTTAGGGCCCCTCCCAAGAGCCAGGCTCGTGATTCAGAGGCTACGGAGGGAAGAACTAGTGACACGGCCAAATAAAAAGCCAGCTGTGGAAGCAAACATCTCCCAAGGGACTACCACGATGGCCAAATGGAACAGCCGTCACTTCCTCCTGCCACTTCTGCGCCCTGCCCTCACGCAGCACACCAGCCTCGGCTTTCCAGACAGGTCCCTTCTCACCCATGCTGCTGGGGGAGGTAAGAAAGACCCCCCCAAAAGCACACCCAGGTCCCACCAGCAGGGACAATCCTCAGCTTCACTGGGTTTTACTTCCTCCCAGCTACCTCGCACAGCTCAGCTCACTCCAGCTGTCAAAACAGCTCCCGGGTCTCCAGGCAAGCAGGATGATTCCACTGACAACTAGGTCACATCTACCCACTGCCTACGGAGAGCTGCTCGCCTAGACGTGGCCTTCCCACTTCCCTCCAATTAGCGGCAGCGCTCCATCACTGTGGGCAAACGGGCTCGCTTGGGCACAGGAAGGTGGACCTGCATCAACGTGACACATCAGCGAGCCAGGCAGCCCTGAAAAGAAAAGGCCATCGACCCGAAACCTGCTCTAGTCAGAGGGAAACAGGCTCCAAACTACCCCAGTCCTAAAATTCTCCCACACGGACCTCAGCTCCTGCGTTGTGCGGTATTTTTAGTGCGCTTCTGGCTGCAGAAAGACACGAGTTCTTGCTTTGCTGTTGGATCGCACTCAGCTAGCCCTTGCTCGAGCTGGAATTTTAACCCGGCTTGCCTGATGGAAAGCACAGGGGAAAATGTGGTTTGACTAGACTTGGTAAAAAAATAAAAATAAAAATCCACATCTCTCGCTTATTTTAGTATCTGAGGGCTTTTTTTCCACTTTGCTGTTCAACGAGCAACCAACAGGCAAGGCAGAGGAATCCAAAGAGCTGCCAGGAATCATTAAATGCACACGGAAAACCCCCAAAAAAGAACAGCTCCACGGAACGCACTGTAGAAAGAGCAAAATTCTCCTTCAATCCAACTCGTCCACAGACACGGAGGGGCACACACACGCAGCTCGAATCCTTCAACAGCTGCAGCACCCCCAGTTCCCAGAGAGCAGAGCAGGAATCCCTCCAGCCCACAGGCAGCGGCAGAGGTAGCTCTGGAAAGGTCTCAGCTGAAGAGGAGAATTCTAATCTGTGTGAAAAATCCAGTTTAATTTTGCCCACTCTCCTCCGACTTCATTTACAGACAAGGTACAGGAGTCTTGCTGGACTGTAGATACTCTGACAGACCAACTCCTGCCTAGCTGGTCATCACGAATTCTTCCAACGTACCTTCTCCAAGACAGAGCCACTAAGTCAGGCATCAAAGTTTTTATGGCTGCTGCCTATTAGCATGAGACCATATTTCCTGAAACAACCAGAAACCTTCCCCTGACTTAAGACTTGGAATCATCAAGGTTGGAAAAGACCTCAAGGATCAAGTCCAACCTTCATCCCAACATCTCCCTGACCATGAGGCCACGTCCTGAAGCAACAGCCTCATCCCAGCCACGAGCAGGGCACAGCTTTGGTGCAGTCCCAGCAGAAGCAGAGGACAATCACATCCAGACACTGTTTCACAGCTACTTAGCATGGCCTTGTAAACAAACAGAAACTTTGACACATTTTTTCATATAAATATGAACTTTTTTTGAACTTCTTGGCCATCTGATCCTCAGCCCTTAAAAAACACAACCCAACGTCTGAGCCCTAACAGCACACGGGTGTTCTCCAGTAAAACTTCTCTCAAACCTTAGCTTTGAGCCGATTTTAACAGCTCTCCTGAGATGTACGTTGTAATTAGCACCACTTCCACATTTTCAGGAAGTTCAGGCAGCGTTTTCCTAGCACAAAGAGTAGTGTGCAATAAAAAACCCCCTTCTGATAGTGCCACCTAAGACCCAGAGCAAGTAGAACGCTCGAACCTGGGTGAACAAATCCAGCAATCTCCAGAGGTTCAAGAATCCCAAATAACTGCTGCTGCTTTATTAGTGCAAAGTTTCCACACGCTTTAAAAAGGACTCTGAAAGCGTTTAAAGCTTTGACTCGCAGACTGTTAAACCGGCCGAATCTTGCCAAGCAGAGCAGATGAAGTGGGCAGGCCAATGATGGTCAGGAACCATTTGATACCAGTCCCTTCCCCAAACACTGCTTCAAGCCCATCTTTGTTGTCCCTTCCTCACAGGGCTAAAGGAGGCGAACAGCTCAAGACAATCCATAAAAAACCCCCTTTTTACTACAATAACCATCCCTCAGGCAAATGTGACCAGCTCAAGAGGTTTCTGCATGGAGCTAAACAAGACACTGGAAAACCACAGCCCTACAGGCATCCACGGGAAACATGTTCTAGGTGCTGCAGAGCTCCTGGACTCGAGGACAGCCTCCATGCCCAGCCATGCTCCTCCTGCTTGCTGGAGCTGCTTTCCTCTCCCCTAGCTGGAGAGCAACCCCTGAAAAACGTGCTGAATTATCCCCTGTGGTCCTACTGGGTTCTTGGTCCCTCAGGACCAAGTCAGGCACAGAAAGGAACACGTCCAGCACACCCCAAAGCCCCCCAAAGCAAGGCGTTGTAGCTCTTCACCCCTCTCCAAGCAGGGCCACCACTTACCCTATTTTTAACCATAACAACAGCAAAACCCGAGAGAATTCACACTCACCCTTTCTCCTGAGGGTTTCTCAGGCTCTGCAAAGAGCCTCACGCTTCTCACCCTCCACGTCTGCTCCGTTCACAACGTCCTTAGAGCAGGTTCAGGGCAGGCAGCCACCAGCTCGTCCCTGCAGGCTGCCAGTGCTGCTCTTCCTCACAGCTTGTGCTAATGAAGGGGGCCCCTCATCAAGCCTTTAAGGGCTGCAGCTGCAGATCTCCCTTCTCCAGGCCCAGCTGCCTTCCACAACAAGGGGGGGGATGTGCCCTGGCCACCAAACCTCACGTAGTGGCCAGCTACCCAAAGGGATACGTGGGCTGCGCTGTGCAAGGCCCCGTTCTTCACACAGATGCTTCACAAAACATCCTCCTGGAGAAGAAACACTGTCTTTAACCTAGGGAGAGACTGTTTCTTCAAGGATTTGCTGGAAAAAGGAGCTGTGAGTTCTACGAGTAAACACAATGCAGCTGTGTATGGGCTGTAGGTAAGTGTCTCTGTTCCAAACCTCTAGGCTGTGCAGCTGATACATCAAGACAACGCAGCAGGTCACTCAGGTTTGGGACTGGGACATTGTGTGTCAAAGATCTGCCCTGGGTTTGAAGCCTCTGGAGTCTGGCAGGCACCAGGAAGTCCCAGCTCCAGACTGGCACATATTTATTGCCAAGCAGGGACCACCAAGCAGCAGAGCTGCTGGCTTTCCTGCTCCGCTGGCCCCTGAGCTCAGAGAAGATCACCATGAGCAGGTGTCGGTGCAATAGCCCTGATTTCCTGGCAACCTTAACACAAAACCAGCCCCGAAAGCCAAGCAGCAGGTCTAGGTCAGCAGGTAGCAGGGACACAGGATGGCCAAGGGAGCTTCCCCAGCACCCATTAATCCCGCTGCCCTGCTTCAGAATGAGGAAATGTGAATTACTGAGCCCTGGGCACGCTGAGACCTCGCAGGCGTGAATGCAGAAGAGCAGCTTTTCCTACAGCTGCTTGAGGAGCACAGCGCGTAGGAAGACTACAGACCACCTTCCAAAATAGAAGTGTTCATCGTATTCCCTGAGCTCCTGTGAGCAAGGACCAAACCACGAGCCTGAACTGACAACACTCACTGAGTAGCAAGCCCCAAATAAAGTCAGTTCTCGTTCACACTGAAAACCCCCTCCAGCTAGAAAGGAGCGGTAGCGTTTCCAAACCAGCTACTGAGCCAGCCGCCATAGAAATCAAGATGTGCTGCAAGGCTGAACGGTGCAGTCACGTACCAAAGCCTAACGCCCTTCTACCCTCTGTTGTCCAAACTCTTTTTTAATAAAGACACCGACCATTCAGATGCAGGACAGTTTACATTCCTTGGAACTGAAGCTCTGGGGCTGCTGAAGCAACCTCGTAACATCCCAGTGCAGCTCTGCGGTCCCACTTGGTGAAACAAAAAGTCTTCATAGGCCGTCTCCTGGCAGTGTCACTGTGCTTCTCGTAGTATGAACACTTAAAAAATGCCTCTGAGTCTTTTCCTTCCCTCCAGCTCTCCCCCCCTCCAAAGAAAGCCTTTTGATTTACAGGAGAATAGTACTTCTTAAGTACAGACCCATCACTTGTTAGTTCAAGTTCACTGACTGGCTTTAAAGTCATTTCTTCCACTTCTGCTTCGTATCTTTAGTCTTCTTAAATTTCTTCTGCTGCTTGGGTCCTCTTGCTGTTTCTAATTTTCTCTTCTTCTCACTGGGAAACAGGAACAAAATATCTGTTAAAAATACACTAGATTCCCATCCAGCTGGGAAATTTTTGTTGTAAAGAGGGGGCAAGGGGCAATTTCTACACAGAAATGTGCTTGGGAGAAAACACTTCCAGTTTCTCGGGTCATTTAAACCGGTGCTAGAGAAAGCACCAACACGAGAACGACCTAGATTTTCTAGTGTCCTCAGATTCTCTAGCCTGATCTAAATCCCTTAAGATCTTGATTTTTAGGCCCTGTCACTGCTCTTCAAGACTTTAAGTTACGTGTCTTAAAGGCAATTCATACAGGGCATCTGGAATTTAAGAGTACCGAGCAAAAATACCACCACTGACAGTCTCGAGTACACGATTTTGTTCCTGCTCCAACTGTGACTAGAGCAAACATGACAGAGCCCCGATCTTTATCCGCACTGACAAGACTCTCTCATTCCTGGAAGGCTTCTGGAAACTTGCAGCTTCCAGAATTCATGGAAAAAACCATGAATGTACAAGGAGCGGAACAGAGATCACATCGTTACTTCAGCTGCCAGGCACCCCAGGAAGGGGAAACAACCAGGCAAGTCTCAACTATAAATCCCCGAGGAAAAGATGAGGAAAGACTCCACGCTCAGCAAGGCAGGAGGAAGGTGGATGAAAAGGAAGGAATTGCAGAAATGCAGACTCAGTGTTTTTTCAGATTTGAAAGGATTCTTCTTCCCTGAATTTGCATTTTCTCCAATGGGACTATCGGAGGCTCCCACCCAGTATGAGCTCCCAAAGGAAATGGGAGAGTTGTGTGGAATGAGTTCTTGCTTTGAAAGTGACCCTGGGAGAAACAGCACCAACATCTGTCATGAGCAGGATCAAGGCCTGACATGCCAACAGAAAAAAATTACAGTAAGCAACTGTGTCACATGAAAACAGGACTGTAACTCCAGAGCAACGCAGAATTCACAGCAGCAGCCTCCCCATCAGAGAAGTGCTGAGTACCCTGTAGAGCTCTCAGGTGCTCCAACCCTGATTCCTCCAGGAAAATGGAGAATCCAGCAAGAACGCCAAGCTCATTTTATCCACGTTTAACTCTTCAGCTTCACTCTTTTGAAAAAACGTTATAATGAAGTCAGCAGGAAAGACCGGAGTGGAGTATTTTAACTTCCTTAACCTTTTCAAACTGACGACAGAAGCGTTCTGTCCTGCTTTGCTCAGCACCTCATCCCATTCTTCGTCGTCACCTCGGATAATATACCTAAGTGAAAAAGGTAAAGGAAAATCCAAGTGAAACCAGTAAAACTGCTAGCACAAAGTGGAAAAAAAACCCAATACGGTCGTTATATTGTCAGGCACACACGACTCTACAGACAAAGCCCCGACCTCAGCACCCAACCAAATCAGTATTTGGAAATACACACAAAAGTAGACAGGCCGAGGGATACAATAGCTTGTCACGACTCTGTGTCAGCAGACTCAGCCCAAACTAGGTCAATAGCACCCAACAATTGTCCCCATCCAAAGCTGGTCAGCATCGAATGAAGTTCTCTCAGGAGCCCCTATTGTCAACATCACAAAAAAAGCCCTTCATCGGAACAGCAGAGTGCTGAGGAGAGTGCTTCTGTTGTGGAAGCGAAAACAGGGCCACAAAGGTTCCACTTCCCACAGCCCCGCTGTATACTTGTCCTCTGCCCACCGGATTGAAAAGCTGGACCTTCAATCCCTACAGCGTGGAGCCTGGCAGCCACAATCAGATCTATATTCACTACGTGGATTTCTTTAGAAAAGCTGGAGGGCTTTTTTTTCTTCCCCCCGGCCCCTCCAAAGAGGAGGAGAAGGATGGCTGTGGGGGTAGAGGATGCAAAAGGCTTGTAAAGGAAAGTTAGCTAAATTAGCAGCTGCTCTCCGACCAGCACTGAGCTTCAGTGGTACAGCTCTTCTGCATCAATCCAGAAAAAAACCTGGAGACCTGCAGCTTTCTTTTGAAAAGAGAAATTAAGGCAACAATTGCCATTCAAAGAAGCTCACGTTCTGTGCCTCTTGTCTGGGGGTTCAAGTGCCCTGGAAATCACATAGAGATTTAAGCAGGCAAAGCAGGCCTGTAGCAGAATGGAGTGGTTGCTCTCCACCTCAAGTTCTGAGAGATTTTGAACGGACCAGCCTTTGTTCATCCTGGACAAAGCCTTTTCAGATCCAGCAGCTCCGCCTCGTCTATTACTTTTCTATAACCTGTATTGAAAAGTGTTCAGAAAGGGTTTTTCTCACTCTCTCCTCACGGAGGAGAACACAAATCTATTTCTGGGTGGAAAAAAAAAAAAAAAAGGAACATAACCCAAAATGACAAACAGGTATGTAACAATATCAATGCTAAAAAAGGGAATTAAAACTTTAGAATAATCCTGATCCTATTGATTTCCTAATGTGACTGACTTGCAAGTCACTTCACACCCAGGAGGAGAGAGATAAGGGAGAGAACTGGTGGCACACGGAACTCCTGTTGGTCCAGAGACAGAGACATCTGCCGACACTCCAAGTAAACTGCTGGCTCAGCAGCTCAGTATCCTACAAACTGCCCAGCTCTAAGCAGTTACACGGCACCCATGCACACTGCAGTTAGTAAAAGAAGCTCTGGTTGGTTGTTCTTTTTCTGTTCATTTGGGTTTTTGATTATTTTGTTGTTGTTGTTAGAGAATATTAAAATTAGACGGGTACTATTTTCTTTTGAGTTGCACGCAGAGCTCAAGTGGAGAGCAGCCAACAGAGTATCCTGGTTTGGGGAAAACAGCGACTGTTTCTAGAAGCACGGGAAAGTGTAAAGTTAGGAACAGTCCACAGCCAGGCAGCCTGCTTTATTACTCCGTATTATAGAACTATATGACATATGTATAATACACACAGTGTACGCAGCCAGGAGGCAAAGAGTAAGAGTTACTACCATGAGTAACTTCCCATTTACGTGACAAACGAGAACAGAGAAGAAGAATGCACTCAAGCTCATGCCCGAGCTGAGGACCACTCCAGCATTCCTGTCTGCAGCACTGCAAGGACAAGCCCCAGCTCTAACGACTCAGCGGCACACGGACAGACAGACAGACAGACACATCTCACTCCTCATCAGCTGCTAACTCCCCAGCAGAAAAAGGGAAGCCAGTAAGTTCACGCTCGGGAGTACAACATGCGATGAATTCACGTACTGAGGTAAACAGGTGAACGGCCTTGGACAGAAGTTGTTCCTGAGTTTCATTCACACTGGAAGGAATGTCTGGAGCTGAGACAAAGCGGCTGCGCACAGAGCCCATCAAGACGGAGTGACTGGCTGTTAGGCACGCAAGTCTCAGCAAGACACGCCGGTGACCTGGCATTCAAACAGATCTCAGGGGAAAACGGGGTTTGAGACCCGTACAGACAAATTCTTACTGTGTAAGGTCCATGTTCTTCAGCTTCCCCACTTCTTGCTTGTGTTTTTCTTGGAATTCCTTTGCGGCTTCTTCCTACAACAGCACAAGCAGAATAGGAGACTGAGAGGGGATCTAATGAATGGGGATCAATAGATGAGGGCTGGGGGTCCAGAAGAAAGGGGCAACCTCTTCTCACTTGTGCCCTGCGACAGGACAAGGGGCAAGGGATGCAAGCGAGAGCACAGGAAGTTCCACCTCAACATGAGGAGGAACTTCTTGACTGTGAGGGTGACAGAGCTCTGGAACGGGCTCCCCAGAGAGGTTGTGGAGGCTGCTTCTCTGGAGACTTTCAGGACCCGCCTGGATGCGTTCCTCTGTAACCTGCCCTAGATCCTCTGGTCCTGTTGGACTCGATGATCTCCAGAGGTCCCTTCCAACCCCTCACATTCTATGATTCTAAGATCACAGTGCAACCATGACCATGTAACGGAGGGGAAACGCCTTTCCCGCCAAAAGAGAAGTACCTCCCCGGAAACAAATACCAGGTGACCCTGAAAAGCTTCTCTCTTTTATAGAATTGCATGTTCTGTTATTTGTGCAGACATAATATATAACTCCAAGAACATCTTAGTAGATTTTGCAAAAAAAAAAAAAAAATAATCTATATTGCGGATTAACAAAGCATGACTGCACACGAAGCTGACAGGCTTGAACTACCATAAAGTGACAGACGTGATGTGGAATTCTTTCCATCCAAAAAATTTAGATTACAAGGCTTCTACACTCCAGGGAACTCCGTGAAGTGTTTACACATGTATCAAGAAGAAATTTCATAATTACCAAATCGTCATTTAATGATTTCAGTGTTGGCTCCATGACAATATCCTTTGTTGCCACCATCTGCTCCTCCACAGCTTTTTCCTGGACTGTGTTGAACAACTGTTCAAAATAAGCCAAGACATGTAAGACTTGCTGATGTTTCTTGTAGGATATTGCTTTAAAAGAAATAAAAAATGCTGCCTGTCCCCAGGAAACTCTTCTATCCTTGCAAATAGCACCAGGCAGTTGTTTATTTCTGATGCATGCATTCCAGCATACTGAAATAAAAAGCTCAAGGCTGCTGCTTCCTGAAGGCAGAATTATACATAGCTTTTCTAAGAAGTATAAAAATACAGTCAGTCAGCACCTAATGTCACTCGCATAAACGTAGAGAACTTGTAGTTTACAATATACTTTATTAATATAGCGTCATTCGATTAACATCTGCAGCTAAAAGTTGCATATTTATTTTTTTGTATGTTATTTTCTTCAAGATAATTATAAGGATGTTGTTTTTTGCAAATTTGCTGAGCAAATTTGCTCTCCAACGAACGACCTAAAGGAATGATTTCGTTGGACTGTAAATCTACCTCTAAATGATACTGGAAAAGGTTTTTTTCAAGAGGAGTTGAGATGCCACCAGTGCAGTGAACAATCATGAACAAATGGCTCAGGCGCAGCTGGCAACATGGGTTGTACGCTCTGCACTTTGGTCAGGACATTTCAACATTTTAAAATAAAATACAAGCACCCTTATTTGGGAAAACACTGCATAAATCAACGCCACAAATACCGGCTTTTTCCACCAGGATTTTCCCACCTTACCAAGTTTACAATGAATTTCTGGGGACATGTCATAGATAAACACAGCTCTGATTCAGCTGTCTCTTACATCTTTCACATCACACTTTGATCCCAGACAGGGAAGCCAAAGCTCGTGATGATGCTCGTACCTGGACTACTTTGCGGATGATTCTGTTGAAGAGACCCATCAACTGACTGCTGGGCAGTTCCACCTCCTTTTCCAGTTGGTCCAGAGATTTATGCTGTAGGCCAATCCCTAGAAAAAGGGCCTGAGGAAAGGACATATTTCAGTTATAGAGGCTTTTAGAGAAGACACAAATACATAACGCCCTTTACTCTCCCTACACAAGGCTTCTCTGGTACGAGCCGAAGCTTTCTCAGACGGATGGGAACATCCTGAAACGATTCTCTAGCTGGCAGGTGCCATTCTGTACCTGGTACAGATGAAAAAATCTTTCACCTGAAATACAGCTCAGGAGCCAGAAGTTTCTGAGGGGCTTTTAAGCCCCAGTTCACGCCATATTATAACTGCAGAGAGTGATTCACTGAACACATACACTGATCCCTACAACTTTTGCTCAAAGCAAACGCTTTGAAGGACACTACAGACAGGAAAAATCATGAAGAGGGCTACAAAAGAAGCAATTAACTGAGGGAAGGCCTTTTTTTAAGCTGACATGAAACTATTCCAAATATCTAGAAAAGAGAGGTGAAGCATGGCTTGTTCTGGCAGTGATACCCACCGACTGTGCAGCAGAGAGAGTGATGTCACCCAGCTGGTTGAGAAAAAACATCCTGGCAATGATAGGTACCATATCCATGATGAGATGATAGTCCACCATGTTGCGAGAGTACATCTCTAACCTCTTCAGGTCATAGGGGATGAAAACTGATTCTAATTCAGCACGGCTGATGGCTGATGGGTACAAGAAGAAGACAATGATGTAAAGACTGGTCTTCGTAGCTATCCAGGACGTCAGTATTTAACACGTTCCTTTTCATACCAGTCAGTAAAGCCCAACTGCCAGCCCGCAGCTTCATTTCTGAATTAATTTCAGAATTCAACACACTGCTATGCAGGCTGGCTTGGTTATTCGGTCTTTTTCAGATAGACACCTGTCCAGGTGAGAAACACTGCAGCTGGACAGAGCAGCAGATCAACCTGAAGATGCCAGAGAGCCTGGAAACAGTGAGGGCTGAGAAACATTTTGCCCATTCTTCACCTGTCTTACACAGGTTTTGCTGTTAATGAGCTTTGTTCCCTTGTAGCAGCAACCAAAACTTTCGCCAAGACAGATACTAAAATCCCACAAGACACAGATTACCAAGAGAGTCAAGAGGACTCTCCTCTTGCGAGGGGAACAATTTGCTCTTAAACCAGAAGTGACTGTTACAACTGTCTTGTCAGGCCCCTTTTTTTTATACTGTCTGCGTGTTTCCCTCAGCAAGTGCTGGGTTGGGCCCTGTAACACGTGGCTGAAGTAAAGCCTCTCTCTTAGAAAGACATCACGCTGCAATTTCCAAATTTCTGATGACAATGTTCCTCCTGAGATCCTAAGCAAGCTGTTCTGACCCTTGCTAGTCAAGGCTTCCTTTTTAATTACATACTGGATGTGGCAGTTGTCAGTATCCATCCATGTTTAGTCATGCATTTGGCTGTTACAGTCTGGAGCCCTCTAATTTTGGGTTATTTAAATCCTCGATCAAAAAAGCAGAGGTGGAAAAAAACTGCACCAAAACCCCACCACTACCTGTTCTCAGTGGCAGAAAACATCCTTGTAGCTTTTACTTAGAAAATACAAGCATCTTCTGGGTAACAGGACCAAAACAGAGTAACTGACCAAGAACAATTCATGGCACTTCACAAAACACATCATTTAAGGCGTGTGTTTGAGAACTCTGACAAACACAGACATCGAATTTAAACTGCAATCTCAGGGAACGCTGCGAGGCCGGGTACTCACGTGGTTGCGGGTGCTGTTTGATATTTTTATTCTGGAGAATATTCAATGCCAATGAAGGAGAGAATGTGCTGAACTGGTAGGAAAGCAGAGAAAGGAACCGCCTCCTAAAATCTACAGGATGAGATGATAAAATAAATTACTCCTGTGAACCTCTAGAGTAAATATCCCAGAAGATTCTTCTAACGTTAGCAAAATCCAGGTTACCTTTCCAGAAGGCAGTAAGCCAAGGCTCCTGTTCAGACTCCTCTTCATTCAGCATCTTCAGCATGATGCACGAATGCTCACCAGTCAGGTCATTCTAATAAATAAGATATATTTCCTGTCATCCCCACCAATCTTCCACACTCTGTGGCCAACTGAAGGCAGCAAAGCTCTTCTAAATCAACAACAATGCACGTATCAACCACTACCGATCGCTGCTCCCTAATGGAAAACCTGTAAACTTCTAGAATCTGATAAACCCCAGAGCTGAGGGATTTTGGCTTCTTGAGGTAACCAGTAGTCACCAATATTGCAATCTCCAGGTGCAGCTCACGAGCCAAGAAAACAAAAGAAAAATGCAGCGACACGGGGCAAACAAATTATTCTCCCCCCAAAGTACTGTAAGTGCTAGTGCTACTTTTTATAAACTCCTAGAAAACAAGAGCAGGCAGTTCAAGGGCCACTAACATATTTTACCAATAACCACACTCATAACCCTCAACGGCTGCATCTAATATTTTAAGTACAAACTACGTTTAGGAACACGGTTTAGTGGTGACCTGGCAGTGCTGGGTTAAGAGCTGGACTCAATCTTAAAGGCCTTTTCCAACCCCGATATTCTATGATACTTAGAAGATCACACTCACAGCCCTCAAACTTTACTCCAGTAGTTAACTATAAGCCCAAAGAACAAAAAATGAACACCTAACAACCCCCAAGTGTAGCCTCAGAAAACTCTCCTCCCTAAATCACATCTCACAGAAGCTGATGGAAGGATGCCCAGCAATTTCTCTAGGGCTGGATTTTGTTCAGAAACAGCACGCTACTTACTGGTGTCTGCCTTAGATAAACTGGCACAAATCCAGCACGTTTCCAAAACCTGGGGAAAAGACAAAACGGACTGAGAATTATGGAGCTGTTGATTCTACAGTGACACTCGTGGTTAAACACAATCTATCTCCCGCACAAGAAAAGGAAGCAAAAGTCTGTAAGACAGCCCAGCAGCTAATGAAAACGAACCCTGAGAGCAGCAGTAACAGCAATCACACTGAGATGCCAACTTAGGAGTGAAAAGTGATGACTGTGAACAAACTTTCAAAGACTGACAGACACGACACAGCAGTTACTGTATTTGACGTGCTTCCAGGGCCTCCTTTAAAACCAGGCAGACAAGTTTTGACCAATAATATCACAGACCCCAGCGGGATTCCCTGGGGGGAAGCTGGGGATTTATGGTGTATTTCAGAGACTCTGCTCTCCTCCAATGAATGATCATTTTTCCTGGCAACTCCCAAGTTTCAAAGAGCCACTTGTGGACCAGAGAGAATCCCAGACTGATCGGCAGTGGCTGAGACAGTGTCACAAACTTAAATATCGTACAGAATTTGATAGTATTTTAAAAGCCTCCACCTGCTATAGAATTCTACGTTGTTCTATAAAACTATGTTGTGAGGTGGAGCGAAAAATTAAGAAAAATTATGAAATGGTTTATTGCTGCAGTAACTCAGTTCCTCCATGGCAAGAAAAGCAAGAAGCAGTTGCTGGTGAAAAGCATTTACATTCATCAGGAAACAACTAGCTTTGAAGGCAGCAGCAGCTCAAGCTTCTACAGGTCACAGGAAGTAGTATTTAACTTCTCCCTACTTATTACAGGCTTGTTCTTACTTCTCTAGCCTGGAGAAACTGAGCAATTAAAGCCGGTCAACTGTTTAGAAGGGTCACAAGAGACAACCACGAAGGGAACAGGTTTGCCCTCAGAAGGAGTGGGAGGAAAAACTACCCTGAAGGATGCACTTAGGATCAGCCCAGCAAGAAAAGGTCTGACAGGAGAAGTGGGCTTGGAGCTGTCCCACTTTTAGAAACCAAGTGAAATATGCAGAGATAAAGAGAATATCCGAGGGCTAAAATATCTACATCTAGGTATATATGCTATATATGTATAATGTAATATACATTATTATAATTTTTATAGTTATATTTTTGTACTGGATATAACCAGGAAATAGAATAAAGTCTTACTTGAGTAATCTTGGTGTTAGGCCATAAGACACCCCTAGATAGTCTAGGTTTTCAGCTTGTCTCTCACTCAGTTTGAGAAGTAAAGGAGGCAAGTCCTTCCGAGGTGTCACAACCTCTTCTAATAAACTCACAGTCTGAAAGAAAGTGGAAATGGGTTAGTAGCAATCCTCACAGAAACTGAAAATTAAATCTCTTATTCTGTATAAAAAATAAATACGAGCATTTCCTCCTTACAGAGAGGAACCATCAGCGAGACAGTGAAAAACAAACAGCTTAGCACAACAGAAAATAGAGAAAATATACCGAGCTCCGTACCTCACTGCTTACAGTTGCAATTTCTTTTGGCTTTTCGACTGTTTTTTCGTCCAAACACGGGAATTTACCCTCATAGTACATCTGCAGTAAAGCCAGAGCTCTGCTGCCATAGCCCATCTGTGAAGAAGGAACAAGCAAAAGGATGTAGCCAGTTTTCAAGACAAGGTAACGACATCTGCCCCTTACAAATCCATCAACAATCATCAGTGCAGAGATCACTCAGTCACTGCAAAAACGTCTTTTGTTTGCTACGAAACAGCTCCGTGGAGAAGGACAAGACAACCTGGACGTCTGAAATCACAGTGAGAGCCCAGCTTAGTAGCTCAGGACAGCGTAAGAATTCTTGGGGCTAAAGCCTGGTGCTCATAAAATGCCAAACACCAGCCTGAAAATTTGGTAATCTCAGTAATTATGACTGGATCTTGACTTGCTTGGCATGCTGTTGTGCTGCAGTGCTGCCTGGTACTGACAGGAGCACGGGTCTGCTGCCTGCCCAGAGGACAGCAAAGCCCCCCAGCCTGCGATGGCATCCGACCACTTCTGCGTGTCTGACCTCGTTCTGTTCCTACCACTGGCTCGGTACCCAAGATTAAAACGCTGAACACTGGAGCAAGTGAAATCTTTGCCCTGTTCTTGAATTCTGTACGGTCGCTGACTGTTCACACTAACTGGGTTCCAAAATACTTTACCCCCTGATAATCCGGATGAACCGCAATCCGAACAACGCGCCCACCAGAGAGGCCCCCGAAGTCCGGATCTTGGAACTGCACAAGACACAAAAGTCAATTTAAAGCACGCTGATGCATACTCTGGAAGTAACAAATAGCAGTGAAATATATCCTGAGTGTGAGTACACAGCCAAATTGTTCACCTGCTCTGAAATGGTCCAGGGAATAAGATCACCAGAAGCTTTCTTTCCTCTAGAAAGGCTGTTCATGATAGACTGCCGAGAGATCTCTCCCTCCATGCACACCTGCCAGAAAAAGCAAAAGACCATTAACGGGAAAAACTGATTTCTCTGCTGCCATTTCACGTGATCCCTGCTGTGCAACACGACGAGCAAACACGTATGTGCCAACAAATGGGCTCTGTCCCCAAAAGGCCCGTCTCCAGAAGCCACGTACATCTGACACAGCAGCACCACGCTAAGGTGCGACGAAAGCCTGAAGAGATTAAAGCACAGAAAGTGCTCCGTGCATTTTCTATAGTCCATCAACAGCAAAAATAAAAGCTTGTCCCGTTAATATTTCTCTTTAAATGTCATTTATGGTTCGTGTAAATGGAGCTTTTTCTTTGAAGGCACAGTAGATTTAACTAGCTGCATCGAACAGATAATTAAGAATGTGTGTTCTCAAGGAAGGAAGCGTCTAGTCGGATACCCAGCGGGCAAGAGCTGAAGATTTTTACACTCTAAGCACGTGCATCTGAGGAGTTTGTATTTTTGCAGTTCTACTGCAAATAAAACGATTGCTAGAAACATGGGATAAGCAGAGTGAACCAGTTCTCCTTGCAGCAAGCTGAACTGGGAGGACAAAGTCACCTCTTGGAGCAGTAGTTCAGCTCCTCTGAAAGCTTCTCAGCACGAACACATTGTGGAGACCGAGAGGTCTATGTGAAAGGATCCAGCACCACAACGTACTTATATAGCAATTAGTGCTAACGAAAGGAAAGAGCGGGGGGAAAACAGGCCTAATACACCATTGTCACACACACAGGCACACAGCCCTGAGCTACAATCCGCTCCCAGGGAGGACACCGGTAGCCTGCAGCCTGACAGCAGCGCGCTGCTGCACGGTTGACCACTTCACTTCGCAGAGAGATGCTGCTCCCTTACCTGAACCACAGCAAGGACTTCTGGTAACGAGTTCTGGGTAGGTGGAACAGGAGGCAAAAGGCAGAAAAGATGATGGGCAGGGGCATCAGAGAGCATCTGGAGATCATTGGGGGAGTTCTGGAGGGGAAAGACGTAGCCGAAAGGTGAAGAATTGTTCCATGAGAAGAGCAGCAAGGTCTAATGTAATGTTAGCAGCTGACTTCTAAACAATCCTCCATTTTCTGAATGTAGGACTATCAAGAAACTTGGAACTAGTACGATGCTGGTGGGTGAAGAAGCTCACAGGCCAGTTCATGGCTGTTACGCTACCAGACACCACCTGTTTTTCTCAAGTGAAACCTCTTATACCCTAACACGTATGGAAATGAACTTTCCATTTTCATGTAGCTACTTATTTCTTAATCTGCCAAACCTTAATTTACTACTACTAGAATAAAGAGAACTGCAAAAGAGCTTCCTCACTGATACTACCCTGACAAGCTTGTAAGCTTATCTAGAATCCAGTCCCTAGAATTTTTCAAGGCAAAAATATTTCAGATGTCGGTACATTGAGTATGTTCAGCCAAGACCAAGGCAGAGATCCTCTCAGAGAAGCAAGAATACTGATCTGTATACCTCAAGAAGCAACCGAAGCTGTTCGGAAAACCTCCATTAGATCAGTTGGTCTGTCCTAACAAGCACTCCTCCCTCCACAAAACCCCGACCTGAAATGTCTATGGAAGTAGCACAAGCTTTACCTTGTAGTGTGAAGCCACGTAGAGGGCCATCAGCCTCTGCAGAAACACTTCTGATGCTCTGTGGTAACAAAAAAGAGTGTCTCTATTTACGTAGTAACTAAACACAGGGGTTAAGGAAACAACCTCTTGGAAACATGGAGAAAACTCCTTGTTGGTTTAGGTGTAATATTTTCAGTACAGCCTTGGGCTACAAGCTGGATCGTACTCTTAGGTTCTACAGGTCTATCTACAAGCATGAATTCCCCTCTGCAGTGTTCATGTGCTGAGGTTATCACCTTAGCTGGAGAACCCACTATTAATCAGCTGGAAAAAGCCTCCTTCACCTAAAAGCGATATATTTTAATCGGAGCACAACATCTGAGCAAGGATACAGGTCACAAGTCTCAGGCAGCGGGCAGCCGGAGATAATTCTGGTGATGTTTAGACAGTCCAAACACAGCAGATCATTCAGCCACTTTTCCACTGGGTCACCAGGGGCGTATCTGATCGACTCATGGAGGGAGACTTCATGCAAAGTACGAGCTGCAAACAGAGAACATCATCTGGTGTTGGAAGTTACAACCATCCAAGAATCCAATAGGATCAGTGTCTTCTGAAGGGCTCTCAGGAGTGTAGAAAATCACGACTCAAATAGGTTCTATCCCTCAAAAGCCTTTACATCTGAAAATCATCAGAAAAAAAGAGGAGAGTTCCTCCATTTTCCCACACCACTACCTTCCTGCAGCTGCGAAGCACACGGACACAGAGCACCAGAGGTCGTGGTTAAACACCACAGTCCAGAACACAAGGAGTACCTGAGGCGAGCTTAGCTGTAGCTGTAGATTTGTTCTCTGCTGTCATGGTGACTTGGGTTTGTGCGCTCTGTTGACGGAGCTGCTGAATGAGCTTCAGAGATAGCGATCGACCAGTACCCTCGTACCTGAAAAGCAGAAGACAAAAGTCTGAAGCAAATAACCAGAGAGCAACCCTGGGCCATGGTGGAGCTCCACCGCACAACCAGGCTGCCCTCCAGAGCTATGTGGAGTTCTGAAGCCTGCATGGGCCCCGGTCATCTTTGAGAATTGCTGCCTTTTGATGTTCTTGTGGATGCAGGACAGGGCAGCCTACCCCCTCACTTTCTTAGTCTCACCATACTGGGAGGAAGATTTTCCCCTCTCTCCCAACAGACTGCAGAATCCTGTTTATGTACTTGCTTCTTGTAGCAGAAGAGGTGCAAGTCAAACACTTGAAGAATCCACAGTGGAACCAAAGGAAAGCAGCAAGTTCAAGTACTGACTCTTGGCTATTTTAAGGAGCAGTTCCAGGTCAAGAATTAGCACGACCTGATGTAACAGTGTGTGATAACAGAAGTACTGGAGGTAAGCAATAGTCCACTGGGAGTTGCACAACTGACAGTCGCTGCTCAAGCCTTACCCGTTGATTGTAGAAGCCATGAACACCAGATAAGGGCCTAGCAGGTTCTTCACCAGGGGTAGAGGAATGGCAGCAGCTTCATCAATCACAACCAGTTCAGCCTGACCCAGTTTCACAGAATCAGCAGGGTGGATGTACTGGAGGGAATGAGAGGACACCGCCGTTGTCAACAACAGCTTGTCTGGAAACACCCGAGCTGGCAAAGCTGGAGCCCTGAAAAGCTGTTTGATGTCCGTTCTTCACCACCACCAACCCAGAGAGCGAGACGTGAAAACATGTTCATGTTACGCCAACAAGGGCTGGGTCACACATCTTGTTTTGCACATTTCCACACCAATTTTTATCTGCGGCGGTTGTGAAAATAAAGGGAATCTAATCACTAGCAACATATGCTCTTATTTCTTTCACCTTCCTTCGCTTTTGTTTAAAGAAGAAACCTCCACACAGTTACCCAGGGAGTTTTGTAATCTGTCCTTCACAGAAAGAAGATGTTTGGTGAAAGTTACTCACTAGAAAATAAAAGGTCTGGCTTAAAGTCAAACCAGTCGGGACAGTTACACATCACATAAAATGAACATGCTTAAAATCAAATAAACTTCAGCATCAGTAAAGCCAACAAAAGGAGAAAGGCGAGCGTGCAAAAGCAGCCAGCTACCTGAATGGTCTGTCTGTGCTCCTTGAACACATTCACTCTGACAACAGCCTTGTTAAACTCCGGATTTAAAGACTGAACAATCTCATAGTCCAGGTGTTCCTGAAAGAAAACATTGTCAAACAGGATGAACAAGATAAGAAGAAAAATATTGTTTCTCGTTATCATCAAAATAAGCTCACTAAGGGTACATTGCTATTCCAGATTCTAGTTAAAAACTCTAACAACAAAAGGCCTGAAAAGTGACAAATTATTTATTTATGTTAAAAAGTATTCCACCAAAAAATGGCTTTATCCAACTTAACAACAGAGAAGGAAACAGGACTGTGCTGTGGTTCGTTTTTGCAGAACAATACTAAAAAGGCTGGTTGCTACCAGATGTAAGCAAAACCCAGAGATGAGGGGCAAAACCCCTCCCACAGAGGAACGCTGTGAAAGTAGAGTAAAACAGCCCGCTCTCCGTACCTGATACTGCAGCGCATCAAAGCCTTTAAATATGAACTCGAAGAGAGTGTGAAGGTTATCAGGGCTTGGAGATGTGACAAAGATATTGGAGTAACTGCAGAGGAAAATAAAGAGTTTAACATATTTTAAATACACACACTAAGTGTTTTCTACGACAGGTTGATTTATCCAATAACCAAAACTCAGCAGATTCCTTTTATCTCAACTTATGTGTGATCGTTTGGATTTTTAAAGACTGAAGTTTTCTTATTGCTGTGAAATAGAAAAACTTGAATATGCAGCAAATGAAAGATGTAAGAAGAATAAAAAGGAGGGATGTAGGACCGGAAATTACAAATATATTCAGATTCTGTCATTTGTTTAAATGTCTTTTTTAAAACTCATGGATGCAAATAAAGCCTGGGAGACTGAGGGGGGGGGGGAAATCACTCACCCAAAAGCTACTGCTCCAGCAATAGCCAGTCCCAAAGCAGCAGATTTACCACGTCCCCTGGCTGCTGTTAATGCCACAGTGCTCCGCAGAGTCTTCTCAGAAATAGCTTCAATAAATTTCAGAACTGCTTTTGCCTGAGAAAAAAAACAGAAAAGAAAAAGCAGCTGTGTTTGAACTGCTTTCAGCATTACCTACACTTTTCACTAGTACCTGTCTTCTTTCCTAGAACTGGAAGAAGGAAGAGAAGGACAAGATGGGCGAGCTGGACATTAAAACCCAGACAAAAACAGGCAAGAAGTGATAATCTTGACCCACTGAGTTCTTGGAATTATTCAGATCGAGACACAGACCAACAATCAGTACAGCAACTCTCAGCTACTGCCTCCACGCCACTGACCACGGAGTTTATCCAGCGAGATGGGAAGAGGCACACTGCACTCAGAGGAGGATGATGAACAGCTCTGGGCAGTGAGAAGACATGGTGTAAAAGGTCTCAAGCGGTGCATAGCTCTGGGAGCCACCAGGCTGAAGTTCAGCTTCTCAGCGGATACTCCCAAACAGGAAAGGGGCCTTCATTGGCACTAGTCAGTGATTCTCAAATTGGGGTAAAACTAGTGTAAGGGAGGCAGGAATAGGGGCATGTTAAAACATTATCTGGATTTTTCAACTTCTCTTCAGAATTAAACTGAACAGAAACTTCAGGTAAAGTTTCCCGCTTGTTTCAACCCCTGAGAGCTCATAATCTTTTGCAATGCGGACTTCTCCAGATCAGCCCCTTGTCTCCATTCTAGCCCTCCCACCGATCCTCAACTTCACGAATAAAATCCCCGACACTGTCGTTAACCTACTTTGTCCAACCAATTTTTCAAGGAAATTCTCTAAGACCGCACCCATCGCTGTTCACACTCAGATTTGATCACGTGCAAGATGAGACCCAAACACCAGTGCTGAAGATGACACGTCATGCCCAGAGGATCTCCAATTCCAACACCACACCAACCTGATCCAGGGTTTTACAGCCATCCACCAAAACTCCCACAGGCTGCGTATCCTGCAAGCTCTCCTTCAGTTCTTTCAGCTCCAAGTCCTGTGGCCGGAGGCTGTCCTCCTAAAAGCACAGGATTTACCATAACAGGATTAGGAAATGACATTTCAGCGTTAATTACACCTTGGTGATGTCTTCTGGTATCTTTTATCAGGCAGAGGGAGAGATCTGAAAGGAAATGTTCCCACAGGTTGAATATGCTCCCTAGAAACAGAAAAAAATTAAGTGGACAGGGAGATATTTAACACTTAATTTTGATGGAACTTCAGGAGAATGGTTACACAAGAGGTGGGTATCCTGGTTTCCCCAAGCTTGGAGGAAAAAAGGAAAGGATTTTTCAGTGCGTGGTAACTGGAGAATGGCATTGCTAAGAAGAAGAGACCATGGACAAATTTTCAGAGGAATTTAATTCATTTTTCAGTGTTCAGGCTGCACCAAAATTTGATGATCTTTGTTGTACCTGTCATACGAGGTGTACATATTGCTATGAGTGGGGGGAAACTACTGCAGCAGCACTACATCAGTTTTCAAACCAACATCAAGATTTTTCAAAGCCAAGCAACGCTAAATCTGTACACAAAAGCAATACATTTTAAACAGGAATCAATTCTGATTTTCCTTATTGTCACTTAAAATTCCAGTGGCACCGATCTACCCATACAACAGAGGAGAGTTTGTGCTGCTGTCAATATTGTTACAATGTTAAGGGAGGTTTGGTTTGTTTTTTTAAAATCAGTGCTATGTGAAACTGTTTTTGCCATCACTGACAGACCCTACGTTGGTATTTCTTAAGACCACAGAGAATCCTTCAAAAGCTTCAAGATTTCTATGTAAAACTGGTTCTGTTTTACTTTAGTTTACAACAGAAAATGATATGAGGATATATTTCTAAAAGCACCTGCTACGTCTGGCTTCTACTCAGTGAATGATTGCCGAGATCTGACGCGTGTAACTCAGAAACTGAAGCAACCACCACAGCTTCAAGGTACCAGGTGTCTCCTGAGCTGGTAAAATACTCATTTCCAAAGTGTCTTCCCACCCTCCAACCATCAAAAGGTCTTTTTATTTGTCTTCTCTCAACTGTCCACCAGCTTGAAATCTCTCTATGTGCTTTTGAAACCGTATCAACCAAGCTCCACTTCGCCAGGCTAAGCAGCAATACGGCAAAATCAATAAATACAGGCAAGCACAAAAAAAAAAGCTGTGACAGAAAAAAATCCAAGGAGGAAAGAAAAGGCAGCTTCCCGTGCTTCACCCAGAGCAGGTAAAACTTCTGCAGAACATTCTACTTCCTCTCTATGAGAGTATTATTTGATATAAATCAGGGTGAAAGGAAAGCTTTCTCTTTTTTAAAATCTCTTCACACGTTATGGTAAACTCAGACCAGTTTCTGCCGAGGCAAAAGCAGCTGACATCACTCACTGACCTGCGACTGCGGTGGAATCGGTGTGATGTTCGCAACGTGACTGGAGATGGGCAAGAGATTCAGCTGATCGTCGATCACGATGCAGTTCTTACACGAGGCCAGAGACAGAATGAACCTGAGCGGTCAAGCAAAGGCAACTCGGTAAAAAACACCAGCAACGTGATCGTGTTTTGGTGTTAATTAAACTCTTCTTTAAACCCAGACATAGTGTTTACAGCTACTTACAGCTGAGCTACGACAAGTTCACACAACGGGCAGCACAGCTCTTACCACAATATCAGGATCATTTGTGCAAAGCAGGTATACACTTACCGGGATGATTCCGAAGAAGAACACTAACTAAAGACAATCTACCAAGAAGGGCTGGAACAGCTCTCCTACACGGGCAGGCTGAAAGAGTTGGGGTTGTTCAGCCTGGAGAAGAGAAGGCTCCAGGGAGATCTTATTACGGCCCTCCAATATCTGAATGGGGCCTACAAGAAAGCTGGGGAGGGACTTGGGGGGCTTGTAGTGACAGGAGGAGGGGTAATGGCTTTAGACGGGAAGAGGGTAGATCTAAATTAGATGTAAGGAAGAAGTTTTTCACTACGAGGGTGGTGAGACACTGGCACAGGTCACCAAGAGTGGTCGTAGATGCCCCAACACTAGAAGTGTTCCAGGCCAGGTTGGATGGGGCCTTGTGCAACCTGGTCTAGTGGGAGGTGACCTTGCCGTGGCAGGGGAGGTAGAACTAGACATCTTTGGAGTCCCTTCCAACCCATTCTATGATTCTAGGAGAGCATTTAAGTGGGAGGTAGCTGCGTGAAAGCGTAAGACACGAATCCACAGCAACTGTGACAAGCACTAACCACCAAAGAGTGCAGTCACCACTGGCCTATTCCTCCTTCTAATGCCAGACACCACATAACCCCACACACGCTACAGAATTTCGGCGATTTTCCTACGGCTAGAGCTCAGGCTCACGCACTTGTTAAGAGCTGCTTGTTCTATGCAACAAAGAGCAAGAAAACATCTTTTCAAGATGCTTCTGAAACCACAGAGAATACTCTGCACTAAGCAGCTTTACGTTTTACAATACCTGAAGCTAAGTGCATCTGCAGTGTATGTTTCTACAGAGCATTTCAAGAAAAGGACTCATAACAGTTCACAAATTTGGGCCTATTTGCCTTTATCCCTTGTAACACACCCCAGAATTTTGTATACAATTCCTCCAGCAACAAACTCTACTCATGCTCAGAACAGAACAAGAAAACTTCACTGAAGCAGCCAGGAAGTTTTATTCCAATGCAAACAATATAGGATGCTTTCCTACTATGAATACATGATGTTCCAGATGCTTTTCTTGGGCACACAGCCTAAGTCCTTAACCCTCTTAATAACTTACCTCTCATTAAACCGTCCTACCACGTCCTGGTGGGCCTCAGTTCTGTACCGAGAGTGTACATCCTGAAACAAAAAAGAAAACGTCAGGCTGGAGAAGGAGCAGCAGCAACAGTGATTATCTACAAGGTTGTTACTCATGGACAATCCAACTTCACTTCCATTCTCATGGATTACAGTCTCCCTTTCCATCAACACGACATCCCAGACAGGATTCGGATTCTGATTTTCTGCTTGGTGTGAAATCCACGCTTTCCAAGTAACTGTTAAAAATCTACATTTACCACCAATACTTTTCACAATTGTCTTACTTCTTCTTGCCTGACTTAAAGGTCAACTCTGCCAGGCACAGAACATTTCAAACACCTCAGGGATGCTAAGAAAAAATAGTCTATAATTTTACTTCACCTACTACTGGAAACAGTTCTTGCTCTAGATGATGCTTGCTTAGTATGAATTGTTTCTATCTAGAAATATATAGTAGTTGTGAAGCTAATCTCACTTAGCAACAGGTCACCAAGCCCTCGGAAGGCCTGTTTCTCACTTAACTTTCTGTTACACGGGCAGAGAGCATCAACACTTTCTAAAACTACTGTGAAACAAAAAACAGAGTTACATTTACGAATGATGGGTGTTTCTTCCTTGTAAGCCGGCAGCATTTCAAAACACAGAGGTTGGCAGAACTGCCTAATCTTAAAATACATTCAATCCCAGGTAAAGGAAGGAGCAGGAAGAGATGATGGGAGGAAACCACAGCCTGTAGCAAAAGCAAAACTTATCGTCATGATACACCTGCTTACAGACACATCCCGCGGAACATACCATGGTCATTGTATAGAGCTGCTTCAGGGAGTTCATGGTTCTCAGGAGAATCACCACAATTCCACCCCCTTCTACTGTTTCAACAGTTCTAGCTAGCAGGTTTGGAGTCAAGGCTTCAAAATCCTAGGAAACAGATAAAACTTCAAAGTTGCCTAGAGCTCACCAGCACAAATAGAACCTACTAAAAGGAACAGAAAGCCCAAAATATTATTTCTCAAAGTTTAACTCACGCTTAACATTTGCATTAACCAGCGTTTCATTTCCATTCTGCCGCCAAGGTTATCTCACCCTCACAAAACTCAAAAAAGGTACAGAAAACCACGACAATTGAAATCACAGAAGTAACAAATACTATTCCCGCAGCATTTCAACTGAAAGCCATTGGTATTAGAGCAACATCCTTCTCAAGTCACAAGTTTATTCCTTACCTGAAGTACGCACATGCCGAAGGTGTTACCAAGAATCTTATGAGTCTCATTGTAGTAGCAGTAGCGAATGTTTGTGGCTGCTATGAATAACTCAAAAGGATCATCATCCTTTATGTTTAAAGTTCCACTTTTAATCTTCTTCTGTAGTTGTCTCATCCTCTTCTTCCGATGGCTGGAGAATAAAATTATACAGAAGGTTTCTTGGAAAAACGGTTTGAGAGAAGTGCTTCAGGCCTACGTTAAAGTTTTGGCCTTTTGAGTTAAAAAGGTGAGGGAGAGACTGGTTCAGGGCACCAGAGTTAGCATCAGAGCTACAGAAAGAAATCAGAACTGCTGGTATCAACCGTATGATGGAAACCAAACTGTACTTCTGGAAGACCAAATTCCCATAGCTCCTCCAAGAACTTATCTTGTTTCTCCTCATAACCAAACCACACAACCTATGCTCAGCAGACCGGTCACGGAGCTTTCACTTCACACCGAGCAGTGACCGCAGCATGAGACACAAGAGGTATCTCACCTGCTAAAGCCCAGCTCCTTCTTGTAACACCACAGGACTGAGGGTCTGGCCTTCACAGTTGCTTTAGACAACATGTGATGAAGAATAACCACCTGCCAAAACACAGACATAGCCATGAACAACTGTACTCACAAGTTAACATTAAGGAACAATATATTTCCATATACTTGATCTAACAGTTATGTTTTCTACTGAGCGACCCTGAGCAAAACAGAAGGATCCCTTGATACGTTGTGAAGGCTACGTTCCTTCTGACACAGCCTAGTGCATCTGTGCCTTCTCCAGGGCTGCGTGACATGGAAGGTGCTGAATTATACCTACGGTTTCCTCAGAGCTGCTAACAACTGCATGCACAGGAGGCGATTACCCCACACACAGTGCCCAGCATTCGTCCCCTTGTACGGATTTCGCGCACCTTATGTTGTAGGTTGTGGAACCTCAGGCTCGGTTCCACATCAGCACCCCCGCNATACCTGGTCCTTGCCGCGGTCACCGACCACCACGAAGAGGGTCCGCTGCCGCTCGGCCACGCCATTCTCGATCAGCACCCGAATGCGGTTGTCCACCTTCCTGCGCTGCATGGCTGCAGTGGCATTTTAAGCTAGTTTTCCACATAGCAAATCCGCAGTGGAGCTGAGGAAACACATGTTGATCTTCCACCTGTATTAACGTGAAGATTGAGCCGTGTTGAACCTGCCCCGGTAGATGGTTGTTACTCACGCCCTGGGCTCCCTGAGGGGCTCCATGGAGCTGCTGGTGAAATTCTTTGCAGAAGGGAGGCAGGTGAAGCTGGAAGGCAGCAATGTCCTCAGGCTCAAGGCACCGGTCAGCAGGTACCTGCACCCCGTGAGAGAAGAGGTGGAGAAAAGCCACGGCATTGACTGGCCTGACCCCACAGCGAGCTGGAGAAGGTGCCACCGGCAGCACCCAAGGGCTCAGCTTAGAAAAAAAGTTATTGCTTAAACAACGAGGATGCACCATCCAGGAAAAATACAGGAGGTATGGAAGCTGCTTTTAAATTTACCTGTCTGTCCTCAGTTACATCTACCCAAGCACGCCAGTGCCTGGAAACAGCTCCTGTGACCAGGCAGCTCTCCAAAGCCCACAGAGATACAGAGCAGCCCTGGGACAGGGGCCACCACCGTCCACATCTATCCCATGACCTTACTCTGGTGACTTTTGTGTACCTGACTGTGAAAAGGGGATAAACTAAACTTTACTCACACTGGCACCACTCGTTTTGTTTTTTAAAAGCCTTTGTTCTAAATCTAGCTTGCAAACACCAGTCCTGTTGGAGCAAGCACCATGACTTTAATGGCTTTGTAAAGATGCTCCGTTTCCACCTACTGCGGTTCCACAGTAGTGGTGTTACTAGTGTCCTTTGGGACACTAGTGTCCTTTGGGGAAAAATAAGGTCATTTCGTTACGCAAGTGTTGAGGTGGAAACAAGACAGCAGAGAGCAAACACAGCCCATATACAGAAAATATATTTAGGATACCTTCTTATCTGATACTAAACGATGAAAACCCAAGGAATGTGAGGAACCTCACTTCTCAATAAAACCAGGTAGGTTCTAACATCTAAGCTCTGCTGTTTGATAAAACCACAGCTGTTTTGTCAATTTTTACGACAAAATCCCACGCTGCACAACTGTGGAAGCTGCAACAGGAAAACAATCAGTGGGACTCGGTTTAAATTCTATGAGGTTTTCTGAAACACCAGGCTTATTCCCAGCCTGCCATCAAAACTATTCCCAACTATTCCTAAAAATCTGGAACACTGACCTTTGATACCAATGTTGAGCCAAACTATTTGCATAGATGTATTTATTCTTGCTTTTAATACCGGAAAAGTTTTAAACTTGAACATGTGAACAATGAAATATTTAAACCAGGTAACATGGTAAGAAAAAAAGTGTTTAATACCATTGGATGTATTTTGTTTCATACCATTGGAAGTATTTTGGGATAAAATTATTGAAGTTTTAAAATGTAGCAAAAAACTGTGAGAAAACTATTGAATTGACCATAAAGGCTGTAGAACAGTATTTCTGGAGGTGAACCCAGTCACTGAGACAAAACCACCGATGCAACAATTCCTTAAGGTATGGGTATGAAATATTTGCTTAAAAGGACGTAAAACATTTAAATAATTTATTTTTTCAAGTGTTTACATAAGCCGTGGATGAACGTTTTAAATGCTGAATTAAAGAACTGCACAGACATATATACAGGTATGTTTAAGGCCATCAGAAAATTTTAATCTGACAATTAACTCAAACGTACTTCTGAAGACTTATTTTATATGGTAGATGTGTTACTAAAGTTTATTCTAAAATGGCGTAGCTTCAAAAAAGGAAATACATCATTGCATTTAATAAAAGTCGAATGGATAATGACTAAAATTTGATACTAAAATGTCAGGTGTACTCTTGATCCACTATTGGGTATCTGAGCATGTTTTATAGGAAGGAGAAAGTGGCCTCCACAGCTGGAACTGAGCTAGTTACACCCATCTGATTATTTTATTAACATTAAAAAGCACAGGGGGGAACAGAATAAAGCTTAAATTGATGGGTCAGTAGTTGCAGCAAGAGCTAACACAGATAAACTTAACTCAGAACCAAATATCACGTTAGGAAAACTTCAGCCTAATACAGCTCTCTTAAGCACCACTCAAATTTGCTTTAGGATGTGGATTTGGGAAAACAGATCTCCTTCCCTCCCTTAAGGCTACGTCTATAGAGCCACAAATAATTTTAATTGCATTATATTAAAAAAAACCCAAACCGAAGAAAGCGGTTAATAGAATAGCACCTCTGCCCTTAGCCTAACAGTTTAGAAAGTTAATTTTTCATCACTCTGCCACATCACACCCCAAAATCCCAACAACGTCCAGTTTCTGAAGCCCTGTAGGAACAGGCAGAAATCCAAGACACTGCTTTTGGGGTTTGCTTCACACAGAAGAGACTAAGTTTCTTTAACAGCCTACTACAGCATAGCTATCGTTTCCCTTTAACATCAGATGATTTGAACGCAACATCAAACCCTAAGGAACCAGGTTCTCAAAAGCATGGAACAGTTCCTTTTGGAAAACCTACTGAGATGGAAACCATTTGAGTATAAAAGCAGAATGTGCAACCCGGGAAGTCTGAAGCAACTTCCCTATCTCCCTCCCTCTGGGAAAACACGTTGGCTGCACAGAAATACTTTCTACGTTAAGCAATTAGTCTTCTTTGTGACTAAGAGGTGTGCTAAGCTGATGTTAAATACAGGAGTTTTCCCCAAATTCACATCAAAGCTCCTTAAGTGCTGCCACTGACCACAACACCGCTAAGATTAGTACCAGACCAGTCAAATGCTCAGATGTTGGTGATGGAACAGTCAGAGATTCTAACAAACTGTCAGTTAGAGAAAACCAGACTTAGAAGGAACCCACGCGATTTTGCCATGTTTGCTTTTCCAGTAAAGTTCCAGTCAATAAACGTAATTATATTGAAGTCCCAATTTAAATAAGGAAATAATCTAAGTTCCAACGTAAAAGTTCTATTGTTTGGGATCACTTCCTGCTGAGGCACTGGTTTTTGAGTCAGTCAGTGGTGAACATCTGCAGAACTTAGCTGGTGCCAACTCAGGTGATTAAAAACCTTTCCAGACCCATCTGTACTCAACACAGAGGGAATACTGTAAAAACTGGTGCGTAGATTTGAAAGAATAAAAGAAAAGAGTCTACTTCAGTCGCAAACCTCAACTCCAGCTAGAAATCTGTGCCCTCAAGTATGTTCTGGTACTTCGCATACACTTTAATCAAGAGCAGTTTTCCATGAGCAAGAGGGATGAAGATGGGACTGGCAGCCTCATTAACGAGGCTGGTTAATGAGCAGTGTTCTCATCTCCCTTTGCATCCGCAGGAGACTTGAGATGGAAGAAAACTGAAGAACGCAGCAAAATTCTGTCTGCTGAGCCCAAGCACTTGTAGCTCAGATGTATGTTTAAAACGAACGGTTCTTGTGAAGAAGAGGTAAGAAAAGTCAACTCCTCAGCTTAGGCAATGCCAGGACTTCAAAAAAGAATAGGAAGATAATGAGTTTTCTGAAAAACTGGTTTTGTACCTTATTCTCTGCAGGACCACCAAGGTTTTGCCCTGCTTGCTTTTAATCATACCAAGTCTAACGACTTTTTCAGTATCATTTATCATCTTGACCATATTTGTCTAGAGTTAAAGCCTTCTGAGGAACTTTTCTCTCTCTGAAGTAGTTAAATGCCATTTGGGGCAAAGAAGGAAGCTTGATCCGTTCTCCAGACACGTATGAAGGTAACCTGCAACCCAACAGAAGAATCTGCCAGTCAGTGTCAGCAGGTCATGTTGAGAAGACATTTTTAAGGTCACAGAAGTTCTCTGAGAGTTATAAAGTCCCTGCAGAAAACATTAACTGGCTATTAAGAAGTCACCACTACTCTCCCAACTGCTCTGGGTGACATTATACTTTAGGGATTGCTATTCACAAAAGACATTATCTTGGAAAGAAAATAGGGATGAAGTCTAGAACTCTTTCCACATCAAATCCCGAAGTCATTCTTCCAAGACAGCCTGTACATAGGGAAAACACAGAAGTAAAACACAGGACAACGCTGACCATAGATGTGAGACAACAGCTCACGATTTCCAAGTCAAATATTTAAGTTGTAAGATGTCTAGGAAGGATCCAAGTTTCCCAGACACAATAAAATTAGGTAGAAACAGCTGGAGACTTGTATGACTTATGGATTAGTCAAGAATCCTTGTATTACAGCCAAGAGGAGGTAAGATGCTGAAGCTAGAAGTTTCTTCTCAAACACACACCCTGTACGTTATCACTGCCTAGCAGTACTAGATAATGAAGCCCCTGCCAAGACAAAACTCCACATCTCCTCAGTAGTTGTAGAAGCAAAGCCACAGTCATAACTAGTCTGTTATTGCTCCCAAAAGACCGATTCACAGAAAAATCAAGTCAAAGCACCGAAGAGTGCAACAGATGCGGTTACAGACAGGCTCGGAAGTAGCACTTTGTTACACTTACGCTTCCAACCACGAGCAGCGGACCCTAAAGCAGCACGTGGAGAAGACAGGCAGCTCAGCCCTGGCATCCAGGGAGGGCTCTGCAACAGCTAGCCCAGAACTGTCACTGTTTTACCTCGCTAAGTTCACTTATTACAGTGCTCTGTTCAAAAGACGGATCTTTTTCCAAAAGAAACTTATATCCCGATCACAATCGCTCCTAGGTAACTCAGATCTAGAGTTAACTTGGGGAATGAAGACGTTTAAAAGCTCCCCTGAACTGGCCACGCCACCAGTCAGCGGGTCTACGTGCCGTACTGGGACTCAAACCAATGGTTCAGTCTACTTTTATTAAGACACGTGTGCTGAGATTAAAGGAGGTGGTGCAAATTCCCAGATTAAACACATCTGATGTACTTGTTTGACGGTTGTTATTATAACACATCTCTCTCTATCAGCATCCAGCAGAGCAGCTACTCTAAAGACCATTTTCATACATGGAAAGGCTTACAGAGTTCTATCTCAATTAAAAGGCCTCTCAACTACCCAATGGTTTATTAATAAATTCAAGTTGGAAGCAAAAAACAGACCCCCCCCAAACCTTAAGCAGAATGTTCTGATCCCTTCAGCAGCCTTTAATTCAGTGTGCTGCAAGTTCACTGTCAATATACAATTAGCTATTTAAAAAGCATTCGGTGCGCAACGGAAAAAGCTGAAGAGCTTGTGTTCTACCGACCATTTAAAAAAGCTGATGCACAAAAAACTAAAGTATTTAAAAAAAAAAAAAGAATTCACCGTTTTCCTACATCAGTTCAACATTAGAAGGTTTGTCTTTTAATTTTTTTTTTTCCAGTTAAAAAACAGTTGGGACTTACATCAGTTAATAGCTTCCTAAAAAAAAAAAAAGACAAAGAACAGCAACTTCTCACCGGACTGGAGTTTATATTGTTCTACTGGTACGGAATGTTTCTAGGCCTTGACTAAAACCGCTGCTTCTAGCCATCAGCATCGGTTCAAGACGTCTGTGCATAACATTGTCTTCACAAGCTCATCACTTTTCTCAGTAAAACCATCTCTCATTTGTGCTCTTGACGCAGAAGATGGAAAAGCGATACCACCACCTAGCTGCGGGGCGTTGCAGGTTATTCCACCACGAAGCCAAAATATCTGACTACGAGTTCTGAAAGTTCTGTTGGGATCAAGTAGAACCGACCCTCGGAGCGAAAACAACCTTCGGTTTGATACAGAACAGTTCAACAACATGTAGCTGTTCTGTAATTTCACCTTTCCACGGGGAGGAATTCTTTGATGAGCAATACTTTACAAATGTAGCACTCTTCTTCTTGCACGTGCTACGCAACGCAACAGAACGATCAGCACCTCTATGGAGGCAGCGAGCGACAGATTCTCCCCACTGCAGAGAGAGTGCGTGTGCACACAAGGTAGGCACAAGTGATTTTTCCAAAGATTAGACCACAAGTATGCAGTAAAACGTGAATAAGACTCAGTATTTTCCAGCTCCTAGTCTTACACCGTTCCTTTTATACATTGCTGCCTTGATGAAGAGGAAAGTCCATAAAAAGAAACATTTCCCAGAAGTCACAGCTATTAGAATAAAATCAGAAATTAGAATAAAATCAGAAAAAACCACATCTATTCAGGAAAAAGAGCATCTACCAGGACAAAAAAAACCCAACCAACCCCAAACCTTATGAAATGTCACACCCCATCACATGAAATTTGTTTCGGTCGTTGAAAACCAGGGTTCCAGGATACAATTTTTATAAACATGTTTTATTTGTCTTGCTTATACCATTAGAACTGTAACTGCTGGCTGTCATTTCCCTTCAAAGGGGAAATCAATTCAAACACATACTGGTGCTTTTCAAAAGATAGCAATTAAAAGG
This sequence comes from Eurystomus gularis, assembly GCA_013400335.1. Classification (NCBI taxonomy): domain Eukaryota; kingdom Metazoa; phylum Chordata; class Aves; order Coraciiformes; family Coraciidae; genus Eurystomus; species Eurystomus gularis. The sequence continues at coordinate 249,445 of VZZY01003170.1, forward strand.
GCAGCAGCAGCGGGCATTTGAGATTTCTTAAAACCTTCAAGGCTGCAGGAAAGACAAAAGGACATGTGACCAAAAGTGTTATGATTATCCATTAGAGATTTCCATCAGTACCGGCATCAGTTATTTAGGTGATAATACAGCAAGGTCAAGTATTAGTGACAGACAATGTGCAAGTCATAAGGAATGATAAGAGAATACCAGTCCTTACAAAAGTCATTGCTATCAAAGAAACTTAAAAGTGTTTCAAAGAGATATCTAAATACTTCACATCAAATATACAGTGGCCATCCAGATTCTACCTCACATCTGTCGCAAAAATTTTGTTGAAGTGCCAAATCAAAGCTTTTTTTTTTTTTTCTTTTCCTTAAAAAAAACCAACCCAACCAAAAAACCCCTTAATTACATGGTTACATTAGCAGTTACAAGCGATCTTAAATCCTCAGCCACAGTGAACGGGGCCCTGGCGATGAGGAGTGCTGCAGCTAAGGGGGCTGCTTCCTTGTCAGAAACTGGCTAGAAGCCTATTTGTCTATTTAGGGAAATATGCTTCACTACGCATCTTTTAACTGTTCAGTGCTTCAGTTGAAGAAGAAAAAGCTGAAATGCAGTTGCTCTACCAAGCCACACTTCACCTTTTCCATCCTTTCATGGGAACGTTTTGTCAACTGCCACCACAGTAAATCTTTACGAATTTGCAGGTTTTTCCCCAAATTTGTTACGTCACTTAAAATGTCAGAAGTGAGTCTTCACTTTTTCCTGCCACTTCAGTTAACCATGGAGATTGGATCACCCTGAAAATTGCCTTTTTTTTGTTTTTTTTTTGCTTTACTCTTAGCAAGGGTGAGGAATCTGAATCTCATGTGCAAGGCTCAAGATGATGCTTAGGACAGAACATGCAGAGTAAACGCTGTTTTGTTCCTTTCAATATCCAGGTAATATTAAGCTGGCAACTGTAGTCCTGTCATTATGGGTAATGAAAATAGTCCCTTTACAACAAACTTCCTGTAAGGGAGAACAAATAGATAATAACTCTTCTCGTAACATGTATAGTACACTGGCCAGTGTGTTTTTGGCGTTCAACGTAATCCTGTGAATTCATTTAATTCACTTGCTGGGCATTCATTTGAGGCATCCCTCTGTTTGGTCTTGGGGGCCCTCCACGACCTAGAAAACATTAAAAAGGCTTTTTAATTATGCATTAAATCAGGTTTGTTTTTTTTTTTTTAATTGCTAAAAGCTCTGGTATAAACTCAGTAAGAACTCTCAAGCGTGTACCTCGACTATAAACATGGTTCTAAAAGTTCCTTCAAATCAAAACTCAAGAGTAACAGTTTTCAGCTTTATCCAAATAGCTTCCCCCCC
>VZZY01003170.1:250853-277996 GCA_013400335.1 Eurystomus gularis
TTTTTCCCCTTTTACCAAAATCCCCCCCCCCCCCCCCCCAGAACTAATGTTGTAACCACTTCAAGTGAAAAGTTTTGCCGTAGTGTAAGGCAATAACCAGTCCTCCCAGTCCATCCTTTGTTCAAAAGCAGGGTCAACTAAGCGGTCAGAGTAAAGTTAGCTTACTCTTCAATTGTGACCTGCTGAATAAGGAGCAAGGTGGAAATTCTGGTGTTTGGGATTTAAAAAGCAATCGAAAACTTCTGTTCAGCCCAGGTCAATTATTCACCACTCAGGAATTACCTCTAGGAGCTCCCCGAGGTCCACTCTGTCCAGAGCCACGTTTGAAATTCTGTTGATATCCATCCTGAAGCAAAGAAATGAAAAAAGTTACGACATAAAGCCTGGGCATTTTGTGATGTTTCAGGAAGTTATTAAATGCCAGTAAAATAAGGAGCTTTTAAAACAATATGCGCTGACAAAACACCTGTGACTTCAGAGCATTTTATTAGTTTTAATCTTAGAAAAATAAATTCTTACTCCTACTAGTACTTAGTGGGTAAAATAAAACGTCCAATGATGAGTTCTCTCTCCAGATATGTGGTTCAATAGGAGTAAGAAATGTAAAGACCATTTAGCGTTCAAATTTTCCAAACTACAGAGGTCAAGCAGATAAATCTGCTGAAGGACCAATCACTAAATGAAGCAACATTCTAATGGTGAGATCAAAACCTACCATCTCATTTGCTTAGAACTACTTGTTAGGGGATATGTGGAGTTGGACATTTTCCACTCAGTCTAAGCTTTGTGCAAAGAGCGAGTACTTCCCTCAGAACAACAAAACTCTACACGAATTTCAGAGCAACACATCAGCGCTGCAGATAACAGGCAATCCCAAGTTCAAAAATCTGATTTGAAAGTTTTTCTTTAAGTTTCTCACAAAGCTCTGAAAATAATTACATTTCAGAAAGCTACTTTCTTCTTTTACTTCTAGATTGTCACAAGATAACGGCAGCTCACCCGCTGGTAGTTTGAGTAGTCCCGAGGAGCATTGAATTGGGGCTGCGTGTAACCACTGTTTGGAGTGTTGGAAAAGGAAGGACGGTAGCCATCATATCCTCCTAAGGAACAGGGTACAAGTCTTTCACTTGGAAATGAGAACTATTACTTCATGTTACCATATATAGAAAAGTAGTAACAGCATTTTACCTAAACCTGAGGAAAAAAACCCTTCAGTAAGTACCATTTATCTGCAAGTCAGGCAAATGTTTGCAACATCAGTGCTAGTACTATTACAGGACGAATGAAGATCTGTAAGAACTGAGAGGAGATAACTCGATGCACGTCCTCTAGTAACTTGAGGTTTGATTTACGTAACATTCAATCCAGAGCTCAACATAATAGGATCTCAATGTAACAGCTGTGACCTACAAGGTCACAAGAGCCACCTCCTGCAAAAAGCTGCTCCAGAAGCAAGACTCTTCAGAGTGCTGGGAACCACGTCCAAGGATGGCTCCAGTCCCAAGGCTCTCACACTTGGAATCCGGATCAGTTTTAAGCAGACAAGTAGTAACCACTGCCTTCCCTACTACAACCAGGTGCATTTTTATCATGCAGGTTTCTCCTCTACTCTCCAACCACATGAGAGGCAGAGAACCTTGCAAAAGCAGACATCACTGTACTCATTAGGAACTGTAGCAAAACACCTACAATTTAAGTTGCTCAAGTTACCTAAAGCAAATGCAATTTTTACTCCAAGTGTAAGTATCTTACAGAGCTACTACTACAGTACAAAACCAACAGTAACTCAGTTTGACACTTGGTATCTTCACACAGTTTCCAGAAAAAAGTCCCAGTCAAACAACAGAATTAAATAAAGCTGTTCACCTCTAAATCCATTTGCCGGTCCCCGGTAACCGTTCATTAAGCCACGAGCGCCACGTGATCCACCACGAGACACCCCTCGACTGTTGTAGTAAGGCTGACTGTTCCGTGGAAATCCAGTATTCTGTTGGGGAGGTTGCTGGTGGTTACCGGCCACTTGATGAGTCTGGTCTGGGGAACCATGGTAAGTACCAACCACTACATTGGAATTGGGGATGGGGGAAAAAAAAAAAAGAAGGTTAAAAGTCTGCATTGATGTTCCCACATACGCTCTTTTCAACCTCAAAGCTCTGAAACGCCACTGAATGCATCAATAGATGCTCACCTGTTCCAAGAAAATGAAACTTAATTCTGCAGATTATTTAAGTTTATTAGTCAGATATCCCACAATACTGAAACAAGCCCAAAATGGTAGAGTTGATTCAAGTCAGTGGCAAGAAGCCTCCAGCGTAAGCTCAGCAACAAGTATTGCTAATACAGGCACAATTTTCCTGTGCTATTTCAAACCCTTCAAAAAAATCAGCAATGCTGAAGCAAGATCTCAAAGGAAATTTGTGGTAAGTCCCTCTTGTACGCAGGAAATCACCCAATGGGGAGCACAGCTTTGTGTCCACTTTGCCCAGCCACGGAGCACTAAGAACTTTTGCATAGATCCCCCCTTCTCCCAGCTTCCCACTGACTCTCACGGAACGTGTCCTTTTCCGTGTTCAGTGTGGGCAGGTTTTGTTCTAAGGCCACTGCATTTTCTGTCTCTCAACAGTTCCATTTACTGCTGCGTTAAGTGAAGCATTTAGTGCCGCACGGCCCACGTTCATGGGTTCTGCCTCAAAAACCATCTAGATAAACAACGAAAACTGGATCCTCCCTCTTCTCATCCACTCATCCCAGTATTCCAGCTCGTAAACACAAACTTCATGATCAGTTATACCAAAAAAAATAATGAGGCTCTTCTTCCTTACTCCCCCCTCCAGGAGCTGTTAGCTCTTGACCCTTGCCATCTTTCCTGTGTCCTTCACTCAAAATCCCTCTTTGCATCCACAAATTTTATCTCAGAGAAAGCCAGGAGAGTGCTAGGAGAAGAACAACCTCATACACAGACTTTATTTACCATCTGTTTGGGCTTTTAAGTTGCTAACTTGGAAAGTGTTTTGTCTGCTGTATTCAAACCACATCGAACTGATTTTACCAAAAGTTTCTAGATTTGTGACCCTTACCCTCAGCTGCGAGAAGCAGTCTGTATTTGCTCTCAATTCTAGCTTACTACTTCCTCCTTAAAATGTAATCTCAAATAGTAAAACCTTTTTATAAGCAAAGCTAAGGGCGACCCACCCTTAACATCAGCAGAGCAAGTAATCCATTATACTGCTTTCACCTTTAGAATAATCCTGAATCCTCTTCATGGGTTTTTTTTAAACCCACATAAAACCAAATCAAGTGGCAAAATTCTTGTAGCAGTGCTACACCATCTAGGACTTCACAGCCCCACCAGCTGCTCTACTGAGGCTACTGCCATCTTAGTTTTTGCTAAAAAGAAGATTACCTGTCTGGAGTTGTTCTTGCTGAAGATCTGATTGTTCTACTTGGTGAGGCTGATTGGAGAAACTCTGGTTGTAACTGGCCTGGTACTGATTTTGCTGCTTAAGGGTTTCTGGCTCATTAACAGGAGGAACAGGTGCGTTCATGTTGAATACCTACAACAGCAGAAAAATAGATCTCTGGTCCAAGTCCTCTTTTGTAATTCTTCATTGCATCACGTAAAGAAGGATGCAAGTCTGAGAGATGTGGATAAGCAAAGACTATTTTATGTCATTACACAACTGATTCCAGTGGTTGTACAGCAACAAAAGGAATGACTACCAAAAAGGGATTCAAAATTAATTAGTGCAGCCTTCCAGGATCTGAAGTGGGCCTACAAAAAAGCTGGGGAGGGATTTTTACAAGGGCTTGTAATGACAGGACGATTGGTAATGGCTGCAAACTGGAAGAGGGGAGATTTAGATTAGATGTAAGGAAGAAGTTCTTCACTCTGAGGGTGGTGAGACGCTGGCACAGGTTGCCCAGGGAAGCTGTGGATGCTCCATCCCTGGAGGTGTTCAAGGCCACGTTGGATGGGGCTTGGAGCAACCTGCTCTAGTGGGAGGTGTCCCTGCCATGGCAGGGGGTGGAACTGGATGGTCTTTGAGGTCACGTACAACCCAACCCATTCTACGCTTCGATGATAATTTACTACTCACTGTTTGCATGGATTGGAATGGAGCTGCGTTAACGTTGATTCCGCTGCTATGCAAAGGCTTGCTAGATCCAGCCTGGAACACCTGTGGCTGGGATGCAGGGGGAAGCGACGATGACGAGGGGGTCTGGTCTGCATTCAGCGACATTGAAGCCTAATAATTAAAACAAACAACATTTTAGCGACTTTTGAATAATACAAAAAATTTAGTTTAAACACTTCACTTAGTGACAACGCCTCAGGTTCACCTCAACAAACGAGTATTTTCTACTTCAGCTGAACAGCCTCATTCACAACAGCAGAATGGGAGAGGAAAAATCTAGCAGCCTTCTCCCTTGTGAACGTGAAACAACTAGAAAGAAAAACCTAGAGGGGGAAATGAACAGGTTTCTGAGCTAACTGCTGGCCAACGTAAAAAAGAAATCACATCTCCTAAGCCAACAACACTGATGCTCATACGCTGACCTCGGCACGTTACTTCTAACAGACAATCTTGTAACTTGAAAGTCTTACTGTGAAGGACTTACTGGTCACAGACAAAATTCTGAAATTAAATAGAACTGAAGCAGCCCTATTAAAAGGCAACTGAGATAAAACAGAACTTTATTTACAAAGACAGACTGACATTTGATCACACCTGCAAGGAGAGTCCTCTCCCCCCTGTGGAATCTGACTTGCCTGAATCTGGTCAATTGATTCTTTCTGTGGCCGCTGCTCTGTTGTGTGAGAAGGCTGATACATGGGTTGGGAGGCTGTATATCCCTCACTTGTAGAGGAGACCAAGGGAACCTGACAAAATAAACCCCAAAGCCCCCAGAAGTCAGCTGAAGCTCACGCACAGTTTTATAAAAGTATCAAGAGAACTGTGGAACGAATGGTACTCTCTTGAAGTACGTATTCCAGCAAATCTTTACGGACATTGAGAATTCTGTACTTTAACAGGCAGAGGTTTAACCACCTCATCTTGACACATACTCTAACACGCCACACCACCCACCCCTGCCAGGTTGTATTCCCTGCGTATTTCTGAATCCGCTGGACGAGTATTTGCTTTTACTGAAGAACACCCTTCTCATTTCCTTCTGCAGCCAACTACCACAATGAAGCTGGGCAAAAGGCAGACAGAGAGAGATCTACGCAAGTTTAAAAGCGAGAACTCTGCGCTCGTACAAAAACAGGGACGTGCTGGTTTCCAACAGAAAGAATTTGCTCCTTTTGCAGCCTCTGCTCCCCTCCACAGAGTCCAGGGAAAGCTCCAGCCAGCAGAGCAGAGGACTTTGCATTTCAGGCTATTGGCAACTGATAAGGACTGATGGGTGTGTTCACATCACCGTGCTGAACAGTCAAAAGGGAAGAGGGAAGTTTAGCTACTGCTTGCAATATACCCAGGAGAATCATTGTCAGTACTGGACGAGACAAGGAAAATAAGGAAAAAAAAAAAGCACTAGACTAAGTCACAGACATCACTTAACAGTAAAATAAAAACTAGTGCAGAGAGAACTCTGCCAAACAAATTCTTCTACACCTACGAAGCAACACAAAACTGCTGAGAACACCAGTACTTCAGCAGGTCCATACAGAGAAAACTCAAGGAATAATGAAAAAAACCCCACAAACCCAAACAAAACACGTTCTTGTTTCTATACAAATGAGCGGCTTAAACTTGCAGATGGAATCTGGACAAGATAAAGCAAGTCATTTATACCACCATTATACTACTGTTACTCGGAGATACACTATCCAGATATTTCTTTTGGTTTTCAAATACCTGCAGGGATGAGATTCATTACTGGAGTCCTTCAGAGATGGCTCACATGTGTAATACAAAATCATCAAGTTCTTTAATCGCTAGATGATTCAGTAAGAAACTAACACGTCTCAGTGAAAAGGTGAATACATCATTTATACGTTCAAGAGATCCTACTTCAACAGGAACTTGGGAAGACCTCAACCAAAAGCTACATTCAAGCTCATTCTGATTGCTCTACAACTCCACTATTAAAATACTATCCGAGCAAGCAACTGGGACCGCTCCTCAACAGAATAAGTGACAAGCCAGAACACAAACTATACAGTTAATCCCTAAATGTAGTTGTGGTCTGACAGCCACTTGAACAGATACAGGCTAACCTTTAAATCAAGGTCTTTTGGTTTGGGCATTTCTGTTGCACATGAGCAAATAAAGGGTAACTTGCTTCTACCTAAATTTAAAATATCACTACACATGGCTAACATGAAAGAGAAGACTACACGCAAAGACTGACATGTCAAATTATTAGCTCATCTTGAGCAGAAGGCACAGAGAAACCTCAAGTCCAACTGCTACGTTAGAGTAGGACCACACAGAGCAGGACTCCAAAGTCCATCCTCTCGATGAAAAGCCACTTAAAATTCACCACTGGACATGGAATACGGATTTTAAGTAACAGCAGCCTAACACACAGGCACGTGGAAGTCAATTTGTGAAATGAAAATCACATCTGCACAGCAAATTTGAAGACTGAGGTGAGCTCCAGCCTGAAACAACCGGTAACTGCTGAGAAGTCCACACCGGGCCACTGGAATGAGCAGCACAAACTGCAGCTGCTTCCGTGCTTGTGCCCTTCAGCTGCATCAGAAATGCAGTTTCCTCAAACTCGTGCTTCAACCCTAAACCCGACAGTTCTCGAAACAGGACAGAGCCCTCTAAGACTCCGTTACAGAAAACATGCAATGTCTGTATAGCCCAAGACCTGAACACAATAATGCTTGTAAGTGACAATGCTGAAGAGATAACAGAGGGAACTCCTTTCCCAAAATGAGAACTTCGGGGAATTAAATCCTATTATAACATCAATCAGGCCTAAAATCAAATTAAAATCCCAAACACGATGTACTAAACGTTTTACCTGCGTAGCTTCTGGTTGCACAGGAACTTGATTAGGCTGGGCAAGTCTTGACTCGGCATGAACTGAATAAGAGAATTTCACTTATTAGATAGTACAAGCAAACTTTTTACAGAATAGAATTAGCATCTTATCTAATGCAGTTATCTGAGAGCTGATCATCATGAAGATGATTATCCCTTCAGCGCAGCAAAACTATACTCAAAACAAATTACCATGCAAAGTACATTTTTTCCAGTTGTCCAAGACAATCCAGCAATTTCCAAAAGACTAAGCAAAACTGCATTTTGCCCATTAAAAAAAAAATAAAAGTAAAACGTTCCACATTTCCAAGCAAAGCCTAGAAGCAAGTGAGACATGTACAAATAATATGCTTCAGAAGTATGGTCACATTTCTGAGAACACCACATGTTAACAGTCCTTTATGATGATTTGTTATGACCCTTTTAGTAGCAACCAAAGCATCTCTAGGAGATGACCTGCAGGCTTCCCCAATATGCATGTGTAGGATTTACCATTACAAACCTGGAGGGCAAACCATTTGTGGCATGTCCAAAGTCTGTGCTGGATTCATGGGCTGTGCAGATACAATGGCAGGATCAAGTGTTTGGTTCTCAAACTCCAGCATAGAGTCCTAGGAAAAAAATTAAAATACTAAAATCAAATCCAGTTTACTGTTATTTTTCAAAGATTAACATTCAGAAATGAGTGGGTCGCAATAAAGGAAGCTTAGGCCACAGTTACAACTGAGTTTACCATACATTTAAATCAGGATCTTAGAAATTCCAAAGTGTATTTATCACAATAAAAATTCAATCCATTTTAGAAATTGGAGCTTATCTGCACAAAGAGAACTGGACGGAGATTTTAATACCCAGACAGAATAGACAGCAAAATATTCTTTATCCTAAATTAGCACTTTGTAGGAAGAAATTAAAAAAGGAACTTAAGCATATGCCCCATTTGTTACCAAGGCATCTACTCTCAGTGGAGGAAGAGAGGCTTTTTCTGATGTATTCCATTATCTCCCAAGGCTTTTCTAGTCGTTCTAACTTGAGAGGTTAGAAGAGAGCCTTCAAGAAGCAACCCAAAAAATATTCTCTTCATGTGTCGTGAAAGTTTTCCATCACAAAATTTAGAAGGGGTATTTTCCAGCTGGGCTCACTGAAGCAGAATATACTATGGCACCGAGCGAGGCACAACTTCCTGCCTTCTCTAGATTTAGTACAAAGACTGAAAAGGTAAATAACGTTCTAACTGTCCTTTGACAGCAATCCAGGTTTGCATCTTTGGAGGAGATCTTGCCCTACAACACTACATAGTTTGCAAGACCGTTGTATCTTTCCAATAAACTACAGCCCGTTCTTTACCCCATGACTAGCAGCCAGAAAGTGCTATTTGGTTTCTTCAGTTCCAGCTTCATCATACCTGCATGAAGTTATAGGGGCCCTGCATCTGCGCCATAAGGTCCTGTACTCTCTGTCTTCTAACAAGAGGATCTGCTTGAGCCACAGCAGTGAGCGTGTGAGGTTCAGGAACTGGAGGAGATGTAGCTTGTGTCTGTTGCTGCAGCGAATTTACGACCTAGCAAGAAACAAGCAGTCAACTGAAATTTCAGCTTAAGATTACACAGCACAGAAGTGACTCAGTTGTTCCTGAAATTTGTGGCTATTGCCTAATTAATTATGGATATAATTACTGTATAGTGCTCTTGAAGAAAATGACTACATCCTCCTACAGATCAGTGGCCAGCTACTGCTCGGAGCACTCCACAGGATCAGGAAGTTCAGCCTGTGCTGTTTCCTTTCCATCTACTCTACTCCCCATCAGGAACAGCGCTAACAAAAAAAGCTGGTCGATAAATACAATTGATGTGTCCTGCCTGTGGCAAGGAGGTTGGAACTAGATGATCTTTCAAGGTCCCTTCCAACCCAAACCATTCTATGGTTACCGGGAGGTTTTTTAGAGCAGGATTTGCGACAGCAAGTTATCAACCTTTGGAAATTTAAAGAAAGTCACGGAGGGTAAGTTTCAGAACCATGCGCAGGCAGAGAACAATTTTCTCATACCTTTCAGGTTAACGTAAGCAGAGGCAGAATTTTTTGCTCTTTCTTAAGACTTCAAAATTTGAAATTTTCACAGCCACGTCTAGATCAGAGTTCTCAAGCATTATCCTAGCTAGCTCATCTATGACCTTGGGGAACAGCAGGCAGCATTGCGTGACAGAAAGACTGCAGGACAGCACCGTGCTGGGACACCAGAAGCAGAAGCACAACTCCGAGCAGGCAGGAAAGCTCAGCTTTACCAGACATTCCAATACGGCGCAGACCAAAACAGGTGTGACAAACAGCAACGTCTTTGCAAATACCACCTCAAAGACAGCAGAGCAACCAGGAATATGAGCATCTAAGAACATCCCCCACCAACCAGCTTCAAAAAGGACAGTTATGAGGACGGTTGAGCTGCACAAAGTAGCACTTTAATATTCCTCATGAGTTTTGCTCCTTAAGCAACTCCCGTAATACAGAAAGTGTCATTTCCAATTTGCATTCATGTCGACAACTGTCCTTTAAGAAAATCACTGTCAATAACTTGTCTATCGCTTTTCATTATTAACAATCTTCCAGATAAAGAGGTAAGCCTTCAACTTACAGTTGCACAGGCTACAAATTGGCATATAGGAACCAGAAAATTTAATATTTATGTAAAATATCCCATTTATTAGAACTGCAGAAGACAGATTTTTATACGGTAGTCATGACAAGTGACAAAATCTTATTTTAGAGCCAGTTCTATAATCGCAAGCCTGAACTTTAATTTGAACTCCTGCTATCCACCCTCAGCGCCTATAATTTTTCTTAATTTCTCAAAGAATCCTGCAGCACCTTCCAGCATGCCTACTCCTCACCCACATCGCATTGTTTGTATGTGACACGCTGCACACGCAACTGCCTCAAACTCCAGTGACCTTCCTTGATCAAACCCCTAGCCACGCACAATGGAAAATTAAATCAAAAATAAAATTTAAAAAATCTCTAAATAAAACTAAAACCCAACTGCAACCTACATTCCTCCTCACGATTCCCATCAGATCCAAATCTCCACTCTTAGCCATCTAAAGAGCAGTGATTTGACGGTCCCTATGAAGTACACCCTAAGGCTGCCCACACCGGAGAACAAACAACGGTTCTGCTGGATGACACAGGCCCCAAACTGCACATTATGAACTGTTTCCAAATTAACAATTAAGCACGGTGTGTGGGATTATTTTTTTTTCTGAAAACGTTATTCAGAGCACATACACAGACCTCTCGCACATGGTGAAGTTTTAAAATGGAAGGGAGGAAAACAAGCACGCCAGATGACTAGGTGAAACTTGAGTTGTAAAACCAGGAGCTGCTACTCATCTACAGAATGACTTCCAAATTCTCAATTATTTGAGCGCTATCACTCAACTCATGATGTCCATTTATAACCATTCAGTATCTTCAAAAAAACCCAAGTTGATGGAATAACCAAGAGCACAGAACAGGGACAAAATGTTATCAAATGTTTTCCTTCTTCACAGCTTCAGATGGTGCTTAATATTTTACCTTGTGTTTTTCAAACCTTTTTTCATGTCAAAAGGAACCGTTTAGGACCTAATCCTTTAGTCGTATTATCACTACCAGGTACTTTGACTTATTATCATAGTAGGATGAAACCACTAAATAAAATTCCAAGTATTATGCTGCCAATGGACAGTATCAAGTTCTAAAATTCAGAGCTTTCTATGTCTGCTGCATGAAAAAGCTACAGGGACTACTCAAATATAAGGATTATTGTTAAAAAAGCAAATTATTGCCCAAATGTACACCCCTATTGATACTAGGGGCACAGCAGCAAAGGTGAAACTTCTCTTTTAGGAGAGCTGAACCTCTCTGCAGGACAGGATTTGACTCAAACCACGTGCTCATCTCCAGCCACCCTGCCCCCTGACCTTCTCAGCAGGCAGAGCTGCCCAGACATGATCAGAGGAGAAGGACAGGCTAGAGAAGGCCAGGGGTCAAAGGAGGAGGAAAGGAGGAAAGGTAAAAACAGAAGCGTAGCAAGATCACAAACCAACCAGAATGAACTTGTGTCCAAGGCAGTCACACAACAGGGTTTCCAATTTGACACAAAATACACACGCATCCATCCAACCCAAATTCCGTAATCTAAACCACCGAGAACTTTGTATATAAGTAGATTCAGATACTTCTTAAAAAGGAAGCAGTTGAGATGTATAATCAAACAAAAACCAACAACAAAAAACCCAATCCCAAAACAACAACAAAACAGCCAGAAAGGAACCCCTCGCTATCACCAATAAAGGACTTCTTCACCAAAATGAAAATATGATATAACCCAAATACAAATACACTTTGAAAAGTCACAAATTCTTTACTTTAAAACTTATGGAAGGCCTATACAGAAATGTTGTCACCTCTCCGAGAAGACGCAGGAGTCATTTCAAAAGAGAGTTATTCTCAATTTCCCCTTTTTGTATTAAATCGGGAGAAAATAAAGTACTTAAGCAGCAGTCTGGAACTCTAAATTTTTCTAAATTGCTCACTTGTACATAGCTGAAATCAGGACAGAAAGGACAATTTATGTATATATTCTTTGCATTCTATGAAAACAAAGCTGATACAATCCCGATTTAGTAAAGATGTGGGGAAAATTCAGTTTCTGGAATCAGTCTGATACAAAAATACAATCCATATATTTTTTTTTATCATACTAATACAGTTACCACATATTATTAATTCCATGAGGAAGCATCTGAGTTTTCAACTGTGCAATACACAGCCTCGCAGCTGAAGAGCAGAGGGAAGCACAACAAGCTTCACATTTCCTACACACTCATGTCTTCATCTCTACTACTTATTAACTACAGAGAACTGAACCTCTAAGTTACTCCGGACACTTGGTAGAAACATAGGTGTAAGCTGGGTATAATTCAAGATTAACTTTAAAATACGGTGTCTTGTATGAGTACTGCAATCAAGCCTGACTTCAGTGTGTGTTTTGGGAGGGTATCTTCAATTTTTAAGGAGAGTTCTTCGATCACATTCAATAGCAGGGATATTCTGGAGGTTTTTAAGTAAGGGAATGGAATACCATGACAAGATATTACCCAAATCATTTGCATACAAGGCAAAGCTGACTAGTTCTAGAAGTTTCCCATCCATTCTCAGGACTCCTAAACCTCTTAGTGGTTTTCAATACCACAAGATATGAATTTCAGCCAGGCAATATAAACCAGGCAGATTAGACAGTTGATCAAAACAGCTGCTCTCTCTTTCACCACTTGGAGATGGTGAATGTTGACACCACTCCTACACTTAAGAGCCTAAAGACACCAAGGAAGAGTCTAAAAAATCAACCATCTGTAATTTTCTTCTGCAGAAGGCTGAAGTGAGCCAAAAACTAGGTCTCCAGCAGCTGAAAGATGCTGCTCGTACTTGTTCCTAACAGACGGACACAACCCAAGTTCCAACACACCAAATACCTGAATGACTCCACGTGACTTGTCTTTTCCAGCATGTGAAAAACTCAAATTCTAGTATAATCAAAGGATAGACTTGTCCACGAAGTCTGGAGTCTAAATGACTAACTGGGAACGGATCCCAAAAGCAACGTACCACAAACATTGCGAGTGAACAACCACTAACTGTGAAGGAGTCACAAGTTCAATACCTGAAGAACTATAGTTCTTGAAAGCAGTGATGTACACACTATCATATTTCAAAACCAAATTATGTGCATATGCAATCTGGAGTAGGTATTAGTTGCGATACGAATTTTCAGCTCCCTCTCCACGGAGCTGCTCAATGAAATGCACGAACTACGCCATGCTGTTAGCAGCTGTGTAGAGAAATCTCACTTCTACATTTGCAGCCAAGTTCTCTTAAAAACGACGACACAAAAGCCTTCAAAAATATCTTTTAAGTCCTTCTAAGCCTAAGACTTTTAAGTCCCGTTTTCCCAAGCAAGCCAGTATTGAATTAAAGCAAGTTCTCCACAAACTTGGCCCGACTGCGTAGCTTTGATTTCAGGTGCTCCTGAGTTCAAGATGTAATTGTAGAACGAGTAGTGAGTCCAAGCCTCCTTAAATATATGTATTTTTGTACATACTGGGGGAGGAAGGATGCAGTACTAACACCTATCATGAATTGCGAGTTAGCGGAAACAGGGATTGCAATTTTACCTGCAGCACACAAGATCTTACCTCAACCGTTTCAACTGTCCACTCATCTACCTGTTCCTTCTCACTACTGCTGAACTGAGTCTCTGCCATGAATTGTCTGTTTACATACTAAAATAAAAATAAGAAAGGGAATGAAAGTAAAAGTAAGTGGCATTAAAGCTATACAAAACGACAATCTTTCCACTGAATAATACCTCAGTTGACTCAACTTCAGTTGGTTCAGTAAATTCTTCTGCTGGATCAGGTTCTGTAAGAAAAATAAGTAATTTCTGAGAAAAACAAAAGAAAACAAATATCCCACATTACAGACCTACAGGATACAAAGTTAGATGAAGAAATCTCCCCTAATAGAAATGGGCTTTTGAAGAAGTCTGATGCATTTTTGCAGTAGTCATTTATCAAAAAATATTTAAGGAAGCGTTCTGGAGTATTCGTACAGAGGAGGTACAACAAGGTGTGAAAATGAACAGACATTTACTCCTGAGTGACATTAATGTCTAGTATTAGAAGCTTGCTACATATTAAGGAAGGAGTTGCCTTGTCACACAGCTTCAAGGCGATGGGATTTTGATTAGATCTTTATATCAGAGCCTCAATATTGCTGACTTTCACATTAAGCATCTGCTGGGTTCTGAAGCAAACCTCATGTTACAATGCAGATAAAGAAGAAGGTTGTCCCAGAACGAAGAAGACAAAAACATCAGGACATTAAAAGAGAATCTGCAGTAACAAAACTGCGTGAATGTGAAGAGACAAGACAGTCCAACACAAACAAGTACAACATTCACAAGGCATCTTCACAGTCCTACCAGCTTCTGCTACAGTGTCTTCTACTGCAGGCGCAGGCGCTGCCTCTTCTTCCTCACACAATCCGTTCTGATGGTTATGGGTGCTATCAAAGTAACTGGTTTGAAGAATACGTTCAACAACCTCCTTCAGCGCCTTATCTAGGAAAATGGAAGAAGTTAAAGATCAACAGTAACTCAAGCCTAATCATCTTTTCCTTCCTAAAGATCTCACAAATGTTATTACCCTTTTGCTGGGAAGATGTTGCAGCCCCAAGCTAGTCCACAGGCACTACTGTTACAGAATTTCTTCTGTCTTACTAGGTCATATTAAATCAATCAATCAATCAATCCCTTCCGTTCAGAAAAATCTCAAGGGCAAGGAGAATCTTCAGAGTATCTAATACTATTCTGAAGATTTGTGAAACAGTTCTGTGGTAGTGAGGGAAGGTTTATTAATTTCATTACCATCCTTTAATCCTGCTATTTCAAAAACAGCTGATTGCCCAGTTTTCACTTTGGAAAGTTTTAGAAACTCACTGAAGTTTCAAGCGTAACTGATTTATTTGTCATTTCCTAATGAAAAAAAACCACTCCTCTAAGTCAATTTCTTACAAAACAACTGTCAGTACCACCAAATTCACACAGGTATCGCCTTCAGGAAGGTTCTTCCCCTGAGCTGAAGCGGTTCAGAACAGCCTTTGTAAGGGAACAAGCACCAGCTTGCACTCAGTGCCTTGTTAACCCCAACCAAGGCAGCCACGTTGGCAAGGCAGCATTGCCGAGTGTCCAGGCCAACAAAAAACAAATCAGACTCCGACTGGATGATTCACAATGTGCATCTGGCAAGTGATAATCACCATATGAATCGATACACAGAGAAGAGAAGGGCACAGAAATACAGTAACGGTCAGCCCTGAGATGAGACAAAGCAAACCAGCCAATGCCATCGCTACCAAATACAACATCCAGCCCAACTTCAGCCAGGGAGTGTCTACGTCTCCAAGGAACATACAGCAGCTCTCTCCTGACAACTATCTCCATAACCTTCTACTTGCTGCACCTCTTAAAAATAAAAAAGATGTGGCACATATCTTTGGGCTCTCAAAGATTTAACATCACAACCATTTCAGACTTGAGTTCTTGCGGAACAAATATTAATTAAAAAAATACTAACCTGGTACCTCCTCACAAAATTTCATTTCAACACTATAAACAGTTTGAAGTTCTGTCACAAACAAGGAAAATCTTATTACCATTTGTACCATTACCACAGTTTCTTACAACCACCTGTGTGTTGTTCCTCGATAACAGCAACACTATCATTTCACCTTCCATGAACAGAACAAACTTTCCACAGCTCAGTATTACTCTAATATAATACAGAGAATTGAATTTTTTTTTAAAAAGGGGGGTTTGTCAGCCATTTTACCTACAAAAAAAAGGATTATCTTACCTAAAACTTCCCTACTGATTTCAAATTCCCCCACGATACGAAAAAAGGCAACTGCCAAGCAGAGCTCTTTTCTTAAGGTCTAATGTCAGAAGCTCTGTATTTGTGAATATTTACATTTCTGCAAGATCTCACCCCGATTCCCCCAGTTCATCAATCAAAACAGGGTAAAACCAGACTGTTTCTGCAGAAGAGAAGGGGGAGCACACTAAATAAGGCTACGCCAGTTTATATATTAGGTCATATGTTGACAAAGCTCCTTGTTCACACATGTTTCCAGAAAACAAAGAACTGCCACTAAGCACCACCAGCAGAGTACTGCTGAAATAGCAGGAATGGACTAAGCTGAAATGCCGAGCAACGCTGCATCAGGTAAATAAAAATTACACTACCCAGTGAGTCCATACTTCAGGAGATTATTCTGTTACAGTCCAGCTCAGGTCTGGAAAAAAGCTGCTACTCTAAAAATTCGCAAAGATAATTAACTGTCAAAGTTCTCCTGTATCAGACGTTGTCTTTTAGTTCAAGCCCAAATTCACTGCGCTCTCTCTTAATCCAGAGACTATACTTACAGGTTGTTCCACAAACTGGTTTTTCCTTCCCTTCCAGTAAGTCCCACAGGTGAACAGACGCTTGCTCATACTGCTCATTCAACCTTTGAACAAATAATTAATAAGAGTGAATTTCTTACCGAGTCTTCAAATTACCGCAGTCCAAATACATAGTTAACTGACTGACAATTATAAAGAAAAGTATTCTACTCGAAGCCTACCTCATGCTCATGTCTCGTTCGGGGTAAACGAGCTTGTAAAACTCATCCAGCATCGTCAGCTCCTCCTCCGTCAGCACCGGTACCCCGTTTGCTCCTTGTTTCAAGTCATTGCGCACTTCATCATCACCCAACTTGTCCAAAATAAACTGTAGCTCTAGCACCGTCTTTAAACGCTTCTGCTCGGCTTCTTCTCGCATCAGCTGCTCCCTGCGAGCTGTCTTTTTTATTGTTTTTTGGATCTGTTTACAAGGAAAAGAAATTTTACACGGTTATGTAAACTTGGGAGTTTCAGGCTGTGTTTGCAATTAACAAGGGAGCCACAATCTTGAAGAAGGAACTGCAACGCCCTCAGTTGCTCAGAGCTTACACCTTATGGTAACAAAGAAGTGAACACCCTCAGCCACTTATCAAAGAGAACCAGGCCTGTGAAACCCATTAAATTACCACATTATTTTTGTACCCATACATCTATGTAGTCCACCAGAAAAATCTAGGAATAGTCTTCAGAAAACCTGACACAAACTAGTACACGGAGTAAAAGAAAACAGCCAGACAGACAAGAAATCACGAGCATTTCAGCTCTGTAAATAGAGGTGACCACTGCATCTAGCGTCAGTGAGAGGGTTCACAGCCCGTTTGTCCGGCCCACATCGCGCCGCTTGCTCTTTACTTACGTCCTGGCTCAGAGCCATAAAGCTCCTCTGCAGCTCTTTCGCAAATTCCAGATTATTTGTCACTTCCTGGTATTTTGACACCGCATCCTTAAAAAAACAAAAAAGAAACCAAAGTCAACCATCAGAAACAGAACAGAATACATACTTTTAAAAACCAAATTCCCACGTTTGTAGTTCCTAAGTGAGACAGAGCATCTCGGAATGGCACTGCTACAATGTCAAGCCAAGTTCTGATTTTCACTGGGCAAAGTGTTGAAAAGACTCGTGTGTCTTTAGGGCCTCCAGCTTCTCAGATAAATATGCTAAAGCACATGCATTTATTTGCTTGCATGCATGACATAACTAATGTTCAGCTTTAGCCAGTTTCTGACCAAAACTACCTGATGAATGAGGGAGAAGAGTAACCTAGTAACTCAAAACTATAAAGAGAGAGAAAGGTTTGAGAATTTCTGCGCTGTGATCTTGAGTTAGAGGCAAAAATCAAAACGCTGTACAGAATAACGTTCCTTCCTCCAGAAACCTTTACTGTTTTCTTAACTCGAATATTCTGGTTTGCACCACAGCAATCCAAACTCCTTAACATGCTTTGCACTATTGAGAAGTTTCTAGAATCAAATTGGGGGGGAAAAAAAAGCCCCACAAACCAACCAAAAAGCAGGTGGGACATTTACACTCCTGCTGTTGACAGAATTACTAATGGATATATTTTTCATAAGAAGAACAGTGTAGCCAAAGAAAAGGTAAAGTCCTTGTTTTGAAAAGCACGGGACATGAACTGTATTTGCTTTTTTTTTCCTTCAAGGATTTCCATTTGTAAGAGCTAAGAAACTTCCATATATACACATATATCTTAGATGATTTATATCTTCTGCTAGTACAAATCACCAAAGTTTCATAAATAAAAATAACAAACACTGTCAGCACTTTTCCAACCAAAACATTTTATTAAGCAGGGTAGTCAGGCTGTGGTCTTCACAAAACTCAATTCATGAGCTTCCCTCCTCAATATGAAATTTCAGTTATCTTCCCTGCTTAGATAAGAAAACTTATCGTGGTTTGTTTCCACAATATGCCATTAAAAACCAAAGCCCCACAGATTAACGACATTTCAGTTGGCACAGAAGAGCCAAAGAGAAGCCCAAGCAGATAAAAGGATCACATGGACCAAGGGAAGCAGCTCCTTCTTTTAACTGGGAACAGCTGCAAGAGTTGCAGGGTAGGTTTATTTTTTTCCTCCTTTTCTTCAGTGTTACAAATCATCAACAAAACACTGTTGATTACTGAGCATCTGCTACTCTCTGTCAGTATCAATAAGCATGTTTGCACCATACAACTGCATTTGATACTTGATATTTACTACAACTGGAAAACTGCTGCTGAGTCAAGCTCTACAACAACCTTCTTGAGGAACCAGGCCCGGCAAGGGGAGAAGCAGCACACAACCACCACGTGCAGCTGATCTAGAGCCTCGCATCTGCACTGACAGCCACGGCATACACCTGGACACTGCTTATTTTCAGAGTCCTTCCTCTAAGCTACACTTCTAACTAGGCTGCACAATATTTACAAGCTACCAAGTGACTAAGCTCCCTAAGTTCTCCCTGGGCATGTTTTCTGCATAGTATGATGTCCAGAGAGCTTCAAAGGTGTCGTTTAGTTGTTTCAACAGTTCTAGGTTATGACACGTGCCAATTTTCACCACAGCTGATTTACAACCTAACCTCAAAGCGCTACAACGTGTCCCTCTGCTGTTCTTTGGTTTTGATTAACAGGAACAATGAGATGTTCTAAGCACTAAAAACCTGAGGTCAAGTCAGAGATCAGAAAAATCTTTTAATAAGAAGAAAGGGGAAGCTAAATTCATTTTCTCCTTGCCCACCAAGATCGCAAAACAATTTAATATGTTCAGTATTTTTTTTTCCTCTTTTTTTACCAGTTGATCTTGATTCAGACGTTCTCCCTTGTTCATTCGTTCCTGGTAATCATCAAGTTTGCTCTGAAAAGAAAGAAAAATGCTATTATGAAGAGCCAAAATCAGGTTATTGCTTTTTTTCTACTTGTGCTAACAAAATTAGGTACTGTAATATTACAGTAAACACGGAATGCAGCACATCACACAAGCACGCAACTGTCATGAGGAAATAACACCCGAGAAAAATTGTCTTCTAGGTTAAAAAAAAAAAAGTAAATACTTCCCTAAGGACAAATATTTTAGCCTTATGTGGCTATCACAATACGTCTTCATAAATAGTCTTAATTTCTGAGGAAATACACAGTCCTCCTAATGGGGAAAGCACATTTCAACGACATTTCCTTCAGTCCAAACAACAGCGAGCTGAACTCAGTTCTGAGTCAGAACTTCTTATCCCTGGATCGCTACAATACCAAAAACACCACTGCAAAAAACCACTGCCAATGCTATTAAGATTCTGAACTGGAATTCTTTGTAGTCGCACCAGCAAAGATCATTTTGAAGAATTTAAAACGGTTTCTAATCCTTTGTTCAATTGCCCACCAACACAGTTCATATTAATAGCTCTAAAAGATTTTTGTTCAAGAACACTAAGGTTTTTTATTTATGGGGAGAAGCTGGAAAAGGAATCATCAGGGTAATTTTCAGTAGAATCAGTTCTCTAATCTGCTTAAATACAATACCATCCAGGTCACTGACACTAGCCAAAAGCAGGTAAAACTTTTGCATGCCCAAGTGACAGGGATTCTTCTACAGGCTAAGAAAGGTTCTTGGAAAGAAAGCAAGGTCTGTAAGAATAATATACCCAATTATTAAGCTCCAAGTTTTCACCATTTCTGTATGATCACGTTTTTTATGAAATTTGCCTTGATCTTATTAAAAGAAAGCTACTAAAATGAATCCTTAACAAATTATCTTCCCACTCTAGCATAACATAAAAAGGAAAGCAAACTGAAACACTCCCTTTTAAAAGCGAAACAATTAAAATCCTGACACAACCGTTGTTTCAGAGTGTAGATTTGCCACTGACAGGTTTTGTTGTTCTTCACTATTTTTGTACTTAAAATACTGCTATTCTTGGAGCTAATTCAACTTCTAAACTCAATCTCAGACCTTTTGGAAAGATCAAAGTTTGTGAAACTGGACCAAGAAAGCTCCTCCTAGGAAGTGTTTGATGCCCAGCATCACTTACTGAAATACAAAACCACCCTTATGAGACTTGGTCCTTTTGATGCCATCTAGTGCCAACAGTTTATTTCTTTGGTAACCCTTCAGGTTACATATAACACTTGACTACTTCATCTACCAGAGCCAGTAACGGCCTAGGCAAAGTCACACAACTTCCTAAGCTCCAAAATTGTTACTGGGAATTTTACACTGGGGATAGACACGAGTAAGGTAGCAGTTGTTAAACGCAGCAGCCACAGTTCATAATATATAAAAAAAAAAACAGCCCTGAAGAGCATTTGGCATATTGGAAATCTACCCCAACAGGAAACTAGGTCATTTTACTCTTCTACATACTAATTTTAGAACAGATGATGACATGACTGGACAACCACAGAAGTAGTTGCCGTGATTTAAGAGATCGTAGTTGAGCTGTGAAGTCAAAAGGGAGGGTGAAGAGCTCAAACGTTGCAATGTCCCAGTGCAAATCCAGCCAGGTGAACTGACACCTCCGCTGCTCAAGGTAGAGCTTAAAGCCTACAAAAAACTGGCTTTGACATTTTAGAAAGATCCTACTTGCTCCAATCACTCCCATGCTGCACATTACAGTTCCCTTGGTCACACCGATGCAACTGTTTGTGAAGCTGCACAGCAAACAGACTGTTAACAGGAGCCAGTTTAAAAGCACCTACAAAAAAATGCTTTCAAAAACCCTAACAACTTCTGTGATCCAGTTTCTAACACAAACCCACGAACAACAACAATAGCCAAACAAACAGAACATCAAATTCTAGAACACAGGTCAACTTTGTTGAAGAAAACATATATTGCAAAATTACGCTGCAAAACACTCACATGGTCTATTTTGGGGGGAAAGAGACAAAAATAAGCTAAATAACTCTAATTGGTCCCGCAGCCTTACTTCAGCATGGTTTGCATCTCTGGATTAAGCATATTGCAAGAACATACTTGAATTTTTCTTACATGGTCAAATATCCTTAGGTCTAATCTAAATGCTTTGTTTATTTTTAACCAGCAGTTTATCGACTGAAAACTAAAAAGGTAGTAGGTCCATTTCTAACTGTTCGGAATAGAAGAAAAATCACTTTTTCTTTCTTATAAACATTTGTATCAGGAAGGTAAAAGCAAAAGAAGGGAAGCGCTTTCAGCTGCAATGCAGAGGACAAGCAAATGTGTGTTTAGTTCTGTGTTCCCACAAAGCTTTCTAATGCCAAGTCAGCATTTTTCTATCATCCCAAAGACACTCTGAGATCCAAATGCTGCGTTACACAAAAATATCCAGGAATCAAAATGTTTTCCTTTTAATCCGGACCGCCAACTAACAGCGATCTGAGAGCAGCATTAGTGCTGTCAAGTAACTGCAGTAAAATTCCAGCTTAGCGACCTGCAGTATCTGCAAGATTTTATTTTCTTCCTTTCACCCCTCTCACACGACTTCATCCTCACTCAGATCTTGAAGCATAAAAGCTAAACCAGCAAGAAAAAAGAAAAGTGGCAAAGTGAGCACAAAAAATTGTCTATTAAACAGCTCCTGAGTCAGCAGAGCCCCGTTCTGCAGGTAGCAACCCACAGTGCTTCAGCTCTTTTTCCAGAGATTAACGGAGTATTCTGGAGTCGCCGAGGAAAAAAGCAGCAGACAGAGGGTACCGAGGCGGGGGGAAGGCGGTGCTGGTCAGCGCTTAAGTATGCCCTGCATTTTATTTTAATAGGAATCCAAAATTGAGTTGCTTTATTGTGGTAACAGATACCTTCCCCTCGCACTCAAGTTCTCATTCGCTCCTCTGAATTGCCTCAGAAATGTCATCTTAAAGTGGGAAAAAAATAATAATGCAGTTACACGACATTAGCATCGAAACCAATACTGGCTGAAAAACGCCTGAGCACTCTGCTGTGCTGTACAGTCATTTACAGTGCTGGGCTATAAACTGGATCACTGGAGTGATAGGATTAAAAATAACCCTTAAAAAAGGGGGCCAGGAGCAGGAGGGAGGCACTATATTTAACCAGATAATTTCAGTGGTATGGTTTATACCCGTTGCAGCAGCAGCACAAGCGTACAGGACAGGGGAGAAGGTAACCTCTTCAACTAGTGCAAGGGAACATTTTGGGATGGACGCTTCACTACAAGCAAAGAACAGATGGAGGGGACTATTACAGGTCTATTTTCTGAGATCTCAAAACTGGCTTGTTTTTTTTAACAGCATTCAGCAATTAAGATAATCCAAAAATTTAAAACAGCTGCCTAATACATTTCACACTGAAGCAAAAGAAAAGTCAAGCTACAGAAGAGAAGTTTATTAACCTGGTTTACATTTGTACATTGTAACTTTTCTGCCCTCCATCATCACCTCCACGGTCATTCATTAGTTTAAATTCGGAAAGACTGCCCAGAACTGGCTATTTTTTCTTCAGAAAAACAGGCAGGGAAAAAAAAAATAATCAAAAAGGTAAAACTCTTGCACTGTATCAGTTTAATGAAACACGGAAGTTCAGAACCTCTCTGTAGATGCACACCTGCCCAGTCCCAAGAAGCTGTTTCAGTCCTGAGTTATAACCAGGAAGATATAATGAAGCATTAACACCAATACTCCAGAACACAAAACACTTGCAGGTCTTCTTAGACTGAATTTGAAATAACAGTTGTAAATATTCTTGTGGGTTTTCCCCAAAGTTTGATCAATCTGACAGTTTCATTTCCCAATGAAACGCAGATGGACACGTGCAGTCCCCAGGGTGTAAACCTTTTAAACTCCCGTGAGGTGACTAGAGGAAAGAAAAAAAGTTTGCTTCTTCAGTATCCAGAACTAAGTTACGTCACAGATGAATGAAATTCCTAAAAGTTTTGGGGGCTGAATATAGATGTTGTCTTTCCAAATCTCCGTACAGTATTTCCTAGAGAAACACCACGAATCCATAGACAAGTTAGCTATGCTGCAAGAGACCTAGATGTTGTTCTACACATCACTTACGTTGAAAATTAGTTACTTTTACAACAGCAAGGGAATTCTAGAACACAAATTGAGCTCAAGTACATTAACTGGGCTCTCCCAACACATTCTGTAAATCTTTGTCTTCTGAAAGAAAAAGAAAAGCATGAACGAAATATCAAAGCAGCATCTGGAAAACTTAACTTGATCTTTCAAAGCTTGTAGAACTCATCACATATCTAGAAAACAGAACTTACTATGAGAAATAATCCCTATGCTACATAAACCAGTTAAAACAGAGAAAGCTGAAACCAGAAAGTGCCAACCACCACGTAATTTCACAGGTACACCTGCTTGGTCTTTAAGAGATGAAGCTTGGTCATCCAAAACTGCTGCCAAGACAGGCTTCCAGAAAATATCTGGGATTTCAATAAATACTTTCAAATACATTTCTTGGTTTGAAAAATCACATTGAATCTCCAAAGACAAATTTGAAACCAAACTTCACAAAGAGAGCTTCTGGAGACACTCAACAAGCCCTGAACATCCAAGTGGCCCCAATAATGGTGCAAAAGCACTTAAGAGTGATGCTACTGATGGGCAACTCGAAGCGTGGCGCTTGCCTGCTATCATTAACTGCACCTACAAGAAAAGAAAACCCATCTCAGCTTTTACTACAGGTTCCCAACAGTTTCCTATGGGAAACCCAACAGTTTATCGAACCAAGCGAGATCAATTTTAAACATCCATCTACTGTTCCAGGGAAAATTCTTGTGTAATGACAGAGGCACTTTTTTAAGTATTCATTTTTTAACCCTGTTGGGATCACGCTTCTTTGGAAGTTCAGAGACTGGCAGATAAAGCAACAGCATCTAAAGTTATGAGCTACAGCTAAAACACACCATCTTTCTAACTGTCTACACCAAGCTCAAGTCCTGTCATGAAGTTTAAGGCCCAAGAATCTTTGTGATCAAGGAGATGTTTTGTCCCTCTGACAGAACATTTGGTTTTAAAAACTGTTTTTACAGAGCTCATGCTGCATTATACAAGTTGAAAGGAAAAACAACTTGGTTATTTTTATTTGTCATTGTAGCAAGCCACAAGTTTGACCTACATTCAATTGGTTTAACTTGGAAAGGTTTGTCCCTCTGAAAACCAAAAGGCAGAAGAGGCTGGGGGAAGAAGAAAATGCAAGTTTTACTGAGGTGTCTTCTCCAAGGGAACCTGGCGAGCTAGCAGGGTTCTAACCTCAGACACCGAACAAAAACCTAGAGGAGTTCATGCAATTTTTAAATTAAATGGTCAACATCTACTCAAGTTGCGTGTCTGAAGGTCTTGTAGAGGAAATGCCCTTCAATTACCCCCTCCCATGCACACACATTATCTACAGCCATCTAAAAACAGAGGTGAAAACACGATAGCACTCCTGTCATCTCCAAATATACAGAGATGAAGAGAACACAGACATTTTGAGGCCACGTTTTCACAGACATTTATGGATAGCAATTCAATTTCTCCTGGTCCCTTTCAAGACAAACCACACTCATTCTTTCCAATAATGAGGTCACCTCTGGGAAGAGAAAATGAAAGCACAACTGGCAATCTGGTACTTTTAGTTTATAGACAAACTTTCAAGACAGTATGGAACTAGGTTATCAATATTATTTGAAATTGTCTACTGTATTTTGAAGATCACGTCATTTTATCCTCAGAGAAGGATAAAAGAAATAATTCATAAGACAAGAAATAATTTCCTTAGAAGGAAACACGACACTAAATAAACAACACTAAATAATTTTCTTCAAAATTTCTCATTTCTTTATAGAGTGACCTTTCCTAAACTAAAAGCTGCACGTACCATTTAAAATCTAGGATGGTACCTCTTACAGAGCAATTATTTTTTCTCCTTCAAAAGCATGTGTTTAAGTTAAGCATATTTATGTCTTTGTTCTTAAAGTCATCTCTATTGGCCTTCATTATCAGCTGCTGACAAAGAAAGGATTCAATGTTCAACGAAGCACAAGTTTTTGGTGAGATTTACTGGATTCTTCACCCACTCTTGTGTGTGCAGCATCTGGTACGATTTTACTTTCTGGACAGTTAAAAAAAATAAAAATATACTCTCACCAAAAGATTCAAAATGAAGGAAAATGCATTTGAGTACTTAAACTTATTAAGTAATAAAATACGGATGTCCATGTGTACAATTAGCTTTGTTGTCAGGACCCTAAGCGTGCAATGCTCCCTTTATTAAAGAATGTTAACAGAAGAACTCGATTCCCCCACCAAGCGAGAGGCTCAAGCCCACAAATTAGTAGTTCTGCCCTAATAAACCAAGAATTATTTATCTCATGACTTCCATAGTGTTTAGAGTCCAACTTCAGTAGGTTTCAGTGCTTCTTCAGCTCAGACTTAGGGAGATCTTTGAACTTTAATTCATTGGTGTGTGAGCACACCTAGCTTTTCCTTTTCAAGACCCAGCCCTTGCCTTTTCTTTTTAAGGCCACCCTGCATAGCACTGAGTTCCCCTAAAAGAGATGCTTCAAGTCTTTTTAACGGAAGATTTTTCATGAGAAGCCACCTCCAGAAAAAAGCCCTTTATCTCCTGAATTCACTGGCTATGATGCCATAGTTATAAAAAGTAGCAACAGCGGCCATAGTTATAAAAAGTAGCAACAACAGATACAAAAAGAAACCAACACCAAAACAAACAAAAACTAGGACCTTTGTGAGCTCAGTATCGCCAATTTTCACTCCTTTGCCAGAACAGCCTTCCACACATCCTTCCTATTTCAGACACTATGGAAGTTGACTAAAAGCCCATTCAAACAGAACGGAACGGCTAAGCCAAGTGTAAATTACTTGTTTTAAAAGGTAAATTAAAAAGCTACTAGAAAGGAAAGCTGACCCACACAGTGTGTGCTTCTCCTCTTTATTACTTCAAAGCAGACCAGAATGCTCGCCTGCTAATTTTAAAATGGACATTTTGAACACTGTAGAAACCTATTTTCAGATGTTTTTTCTATGTTAAATATAAAAATCCTTTCAAACCTTTTATTGTATTGAAACAACTAGACATGCGGAAAAAGATCTGTATTCTTTTCCAAGTTGAGGACGAGTGTTTTTGTGTCCACACACATCCATATGTATTAACAACGAGCTTAAGAGACATCTTGGCCTATCTATACACAACAGTATTCAGACAAGGATCCAGGAAAGATCCTCCAAGTCTAAAACTTATCTAAGTGTTCCCGGCTTGCTGCTTTTTGCCTTAGTTTCTGAAAACAAGGAAAATCCCACATCCCTTTTTAAAGTGGGAAACCACACTGCACATATTTACAGGTAATGGACAGCTCGCTTGATTTGCGGCTCACCTCTACAGACTAATTTACTGTTAATATTTCCACCTTACACAAATAGAGAATACTAGTCTAGACCCCTACGATCTAAAGTGCCAGTTAAAAAAAATCATTAGAGAGTAACTGTGCCTATTTACTTCTAAAAGCAAAAACATATTTAGTGCCACAATGCAGGCAGACAATTATTTCTTAGTATTCCTTAATTTTAACTTAGTAATACCGTGTTTTGAAGCAAGTCTTTAGGCTACACATACGTCAGTATTTTTCTGGCGGACACCTCCCTCTCAGCAGGTTGGAAAGCCCTCTGAGGCTCATTTAATCCAGCAACACCGAGCACTGAGTGGGTGCCACATAAACCGTGAGTAACCACTAGACCCTTTTTTCTCTTCTGTCACAACTCGAACTATCCAAAGACCACGGATTTAGTAGCTGCCATTTCTAAAAATAACTCCTTAAAGGCCGCTTCCAGCTGACCTACGACTCCCAAAGGGGTGAGCTTAAGGTGATGAAAAAGCAGAGATGAGAAATAAAGAATGCCAGGGTGACATGGCCGGCGGCCCCCGGCTTTGTGCAGGCTGCTGGCACAATGCGGTTCCGCCGGAGAGGCTGAGGCTGCCTCCGCCGCCGCCATGTTAGCTCCGCTTCCATGTGCACGGACTCCGAGGGGAGCCCGGCTCGCCGCAGTCTCTCCCCGCAGCTCACGGCTCCGGGGCGGGGAAGGGGGAGAGTTCCCGAGGGCGGTGGGGAAGGCTGGAGGTGGGAAGGGGGGGGGTGTGCAAGGAAATCAGGGGCCATTCCCTGCG
>VZZY01003170.1:279211-321169 GCA_013400335.1 Eurystomus gularis
CCGGGCTCCCGCCGGTGATGGCGGCGCCGCGTCCGTCCCCACCGGGCCCTCAGCTCCGAGGCCCACTGTAGGGAGGGTGAAGCCGGCCTTCCCTGCCACTCCTACACAGCACTGGGCCGGTTGTGAAATAACCGGTGGCGCTGGGCTGGTTGCGGCCTCCCCCGAGGAGCTGGGCGCTGCTGGGCCCTGGCTGAGGGTCTGCCCTGAGTGGAGCCTGTCGCAACGCTCTTGGCTTCTCAGGAGCGAGAGCGTTTTTCACCCTAAAACACGGTTTTTTGGCTATTCATGCCTTTAAGGCACGTCCCGAAAGCTGTGGGAGGGCTCGGGAGGGGCGGCGTGCCGCGGGGGTAATTGGGCCTGAATAACGTGTGTTTCAGTCACTGGAAACAGTTGCCTCATTTGTGTTTCATACTGGGATTTGTGGCAGAGGTACCTGTGTCTTTCTCCAAATACAATCCTTGAATGCTACGTAACACGATTTATTTTAGCTTTATGCATTTCTGTGACCCACAGCTGTGTCCAGTGAGAACTTGCTGAACCTTCTATGCCGACAACGAATAATTATTCAATGTTAATTTAAAGACGTTGCACTGAAGTAGCATCCGTTTTTCTGTTAAGTAATTTTTTGAATGAATACTATGCATTCTTAGGTACAGCTTGAAAATGAAATGCCGCTGCCTTCAGCAGGCTTGGGAGCTAAATAGCATTGGGAAGGTTTCAGTGTTTATTCAGTTGTCTTTTTGGAATTCACAGATGGAAGACTTGGGGAATAAAAGGCTCTGAATATTCAATTCCCAGTAATGGAGATGGAATTTTTGGTTATAATACCAGTTTAAAATTATATTTTTACCATTGTTTTTTAAGGTTAATTTTTAAAAAATCTGTTGAATCATGGATCCACACAATCCATTACATTGACACAAGATAAAGTGCTGTTTCTTGGACAACTGGGCCAACTGAATGGTTCTCCACCACCAAGAGAGAAATGTCTCATTACCCCTACTCACCAAATCCCTGTGCACGCTCACAGGGATTGCCCTGTTCTTGCCCTTGTTTCCATTCTGATTTTTGCTATGCAGGAGCTAAGTTGATAATCCATCAAGAAACTGCTTGCTTTCACCTCATGCTGCAGTACTTAATTTTAAATGGTCATATTTTTCTTTTTGCTCCATCTGTAAATACTGTTTCTTAGGCTCCTGCTTTTCACGTACGCCTGTGTTTTCCATAGCAGCTCCGTGCTTTGTCATTTTTTATTAGAATATTTGCTTTCCAGATCACCTCTTTTTGCATAACAGGTTGTAAGACAAGTGTAAGAAAACACCCAACCCAATTATTTCAGTTGAATAAATCAAGTATAAAAGAAATATCTTCAAATTTTGAAAGTCCGTTTCTTTCCACTATTCACCAAGATTTTGTTAATACTATATTTGCAAGATATAATTTGTACTTCTCCAAGCCCCTTACACCAAAGTTAAAATGACCTTTTTTCCAAGTCAAATGCAGTGTTTTCATTTTTTTTTTTAGCCTTACTAATTTCATTTAACAGTTTCTTGTTATAATGAGGCAACTTTGTACCAAAAATACCTGTCACTGTTGCATTACAGCATAGTTCACCGTCAGTACTACGCTGCCATCGCTCTGTGCAGGCTCCCTACCAGATCTCTGGACCCTTCATCCGTCTCTTCGAGCAGCCTGGGCGCAGCTAAAGTATGTGTGGGCTCCCTACCCTGCATCGACTTTCAAAAGAAAACTCTGTAATTCCAAAATTCACTCGAAAATACCTTTCACACAACCAAACTGTACTGATCTCAACTCTTAAAATACTTCTTAGTACTTAAAGTGCTGATAGCTTCAGCAGGTCATGCTGTCATATATTCATCTGCCTCTTTCCTACCATTCCTCTCAAAACAGTGACCACAAATTCCTCATACTTCTGTGCCAACGTTGATCATCAACACCTGACAGAGAAACCTCAACGTAAGAATCCCCCGCTGGCAAGGAAGAGTTGAGCGACCGCGTCCTCTGTACTTGAAGGAAGTGTTGAACAGCTTCTGATACACGAGTGAGCTTTATCCTGGCAACTTCTAACGTGTGACAAACTTGTAATTACCACATGGATCTCAACATTTACATTTCTCAGAGATAAGTACCCCCTTACATAGGTGTGGGATGATGTCCCTGTAAATCCGGATTTGGATCTCCTCACCTGTGACTTCTTTGATGTTAGCAAGCTGGTTGAAATCACACTTCATCATAATTATGGTGCAGATCAAATCTTATTTGTCGGGACCTGGTTGTGAGCTGTGTAAATGAAGGTCAGCTCTGGAGCTGCTGGTTTTAGAGTTACATTTGTTCAGTTGCTACAGAAAGGCAAGAGAGGAGAGAACGTCCCCCCAGCATATGTAGCACTTCCACAAACATGAACTTTTAGACCACAAAATTGCTCAAGATGAGGGATGCCTCCATCTCCCTGCAGACAGGGTGGGATCCAGATTTTGCAGACACTTTGCTTTGCTCTTTATGTTCCAGGGAAACATTTCCTGTGCCAGATCTCATTACTTTACATCAGCTGTAATTGGAAAGCCTGAATACATCTTTTCTGAGCCTCCTTTATGTCACTGTTGTTAGCCCTGATACACCTTCCCAGCCCTTCCCATTTCAGATTTCCTCCCTTTGCCCACTTGCTTGGGGACTTTCAACCAAGCCAAGTCTTGCTGCTCCATCTGGGGAAAATCCTACGGGGGTGTACTACTAGTTTCCTGTCTCATTGTTCTTTCTCTAGGTCAAAAGGAAAGAGAGGAAGAAAGAGAGAAAGAAAGAGAGAAAGAAAGACAGAGAGAAAGAAAGAGAGAAAGAAAGAAAGAAAGAAAGAAAGAAAGAAAGAAAGATTGCTTTTCCCTAGTGCTCCGAGGGCTGCTTCCAAGCAAGAGTGAGGCCTCATATTTGTTCCATGTGAGCTCCCCTGCAGCTCTGCCTTGTTCTGACCTTTCCTGTGCAGACAATCAAAGCGGACAAAGGGAGACATGCTCCTGTCTCCCCAAACCTGGTACCCCAGCCCTGTGTCCTTCCATCTTTTTGTAACCTACTTCTCCAGAAGAGCAACCGGCCCTACATCTCACCAGCTTTCCCACCCTCTTGATGTCTTCTCTACTTCCTCAAACCAGGAACTCTGGCCCACACTGCGTAGTGTTTTCTCATTATCACTGATCTATTCGTCAATCCTTTCCCTGACTGATCTTGTTGAATGCTGTGAGCCTTGAAATGCCCCTGAGAACATGACGGTAAGAACAGGGATGGAGGTAACCACAGCTTCAGTTGAAAAGCAGATCCCAGTCCGCTGGTGGTGCACGCAAAATACCCGCCTGTTCCCAGATTTAGCAGACAAGGATTATGGTTAGAAAAAGAAACAAACCAAAATACTTTCATTTATAAAGCAACAACATTTACACTAGAGTAATGAAGAAGAGTCAACAACATCTTTTACTTGCCTTTAAGGTTGCAAACTTCCATTGGAGGGTAGAACTGTATCTACCACAACACCAACCCAGGAGTCCTGGTTGGGAACAGAAGCCTGGGAGACTCTGAACCTTCACTCAGTTTTACTGTCTTAAAAGGGGCCCACTCTGCAAATTTCAAAAGCTGTCGTTCCTCCTGCTTATCAGGCACTTTGAGAAAGTTATCGCTTGGTTTTTATTTAGGTTTCCTTTCCCCAAAGGAATTTGCTCAGAGGAGAGAAATTTCCATTTGATCGAAACCCACAGGCTGGCTAACTTTCATAATAAAATTTAACCCAGGCAAAAACCTCTCTGAGTAAGGACTGAAAGCTCAGTACATGTTTTTTGTCTGATTAAAATGAAATTACCCGTTTTTTATCATGAACGTCAAAGGTTGATGTGTTAGCAACAAGATCAATAAAACATTCAAAAGATATTTGGGTTCAAAGGCGATTAAGTGATGTCTAATGGCACGTTTAGTCAAAACTAGCATAATTCTAATCCAATGCAGCAAAAATTGATTAAATGCCACTAAATGATAGATTTCCCTACATAGCCATTGATGGGAAATCATTATAGAATGTGTTTCTATTTCTGCTGAGGTCACACAGCGCCTCAGGCCTCGCATGAAGTGATTGTTTACAAAAGTCTTCAGGTTACACAAGTAAACAGCCAGGCTGGGACTCTGCTCCAGAAACTGTATGCAAAGTGGCTCAAACATTCATTTTCATGTACAAAGTCCTGTCAGAAGGGAGTAGCTTGGTCGTACATACCAAAGAAGAAGTCTCAACGCTGAGAAGCTGCTCAGAACCGCTTCGGGCTTTATATTTGCTTGAATCAGCTAATTGGAATGGGCCCAGCTTACCCCTGCAGACTGTTCTAGGCCTGTCCTCCCTCTAATTTATGTTATCAGTCATCTTTCTGTATTTGTAAATGATATCAAGTAATTCTGTATTTATTTTCTAAGTGTTATAGAAAATATTGGGGGGTGTTATGACAAATGCTGCAGCTCAAATCAAAATATCTTCCTAAACAGCAATTTTCTATTCACTTTATGGGTTTTTTTTTTGCACCTATAAGCTTCTTTCTTGTATCACACCAACTTCAATGAGAGTATCACAAGGCTGTAAGTCCAGCTTTGGCTTGTTACAGCCTAAGTAACTTAGACCTCTACTTCTGGAGAACATCTAGGGTGGTTGTCATCCAAAACTTGTAATCACCTAAGAAAACCCAACCCTTTTCATTTCAAAAAGCTGCTCTCTATAACTGGAGATAAAATGAGGCTTACTGAAAGGATCTAGTGCTGAAAGGTATCATGAAAATCAATAGTTGGAGAGCAAAGATCCTCCCTTTGGTCAGCTGCTCCCTGAAAGAGGCCAAATTCTACTGTAGATGGAACGAGTAACACGGGGCTTGTGGTGTGTCCAATACCAACGGCTGCTCTTTATTCCATGAATCAATGAACGGAGGAGTCCAAATAGTTCTTCACAGGCAAATAGCCAGATCCAGGTACTGCCAGCCCATGTAGACTCCAGTAAACATGTGCCTAAGCTCTTCATCTCCTCAGCTGCTTTGGTCATGCACAGCCATTGGAAAAACAATGTTTTTTTCTAATGATACTTATAATTTATTCATGGCCACAACACACAGTTTCCAAGTGAACCTGAAGATTTCTAATCAAACCTCCTGCTCTCACCCTGGCACATCAAAATCTTCCTGTGTATCACATACGTAAGAAAGGTAAAGGAGGAATAAATTTGGAAGTAACTTGAAGGTGAAGAACAACTGGTTATTCTAAGGGATCCATAATGCTGACATGGAGCAGGCTGGACTCAGGGTGGAGTTTAATCCCAGGCCTGCTAATGTCAGCCTCCCAGGCAGGTTATTTTAATACTTCATGATTCTTACTGATAGAAAACTGTCCTTGCATGTAATCTGAGTCTCTGTTACTCCAGTGTGGATGCTGCTACTTCTCATCCTAAATATCCTGGACACGAGTACTAGGTTTGTCTCTTTGAAGCTGTCTTTCTAACACAATACGGCAACGTCGCTGGATTTCTCCCCAGTGTTCTTTGCTAGGTCAAGCAACCTCAGTTCTTTCAACCTTCCCACATAGGTGAAGTTTATTAGACCTCTGACTACTTTTTATGTTCTCCTCAATGCTATCTCCACTCGGTCTGTAGGGACCTTCAAACACAGCGTGTAAGTGCATTACTCCTTATTCGTGATGATATCACGATACAGTCACACGATGTGTCGCACAGGATACCTGCACCTATGTAGGATGTTTGCTTTTTCTGCAGCAAAATCACGCTGTACACTGAGGTTCGGCTTGTAATTCATCATCACCTCCAGATCTTTTTTTCTGCAGAAATGCATATAAAATATTATCCCCCAGCAGGAGTTTATGCAGTTGCTTATTGCTGCCTAGGTGGACTTGTCCACACTGAGTTTTATCTTTTTTTTTGGACCGTTTCACTGTTTGATTCCAAAGTATTTGGCTTTTTTTTCCACAGCTTTCATACCCTCTGTTCTACCATCTAGATCATAATGAAAAGATCAACTAGCATGGACACATGAACAAATTCCAATGACGCCTTGCTTCATACCTCCATTCATTTCGACAGAGACTCACTGGCAATTATTCTTTAAGTAGACTCGGCTTTGAATCCACTTTGCAGTAGTTTTATTTAGGTCATGTTTTCATAGGATGCTTTTGAGTCGTGCTAGAAAATATTAGAAGCCTTATTAATGTCAGAAGAGGTCATCTGTTTCTCCTCTGTCCCGGTGATATCCTTCCTGGAAAGAAATTAAGTAGTTTGGCAAATTTCTCTTTGCTCACTCACCTCCTTTGTTTCCCAAGCACTTCAGATGTTTCATGAATAAAGGGAGAGCATCTCTAACAGCTCAGTTTTCAAGAGGCCGGATCAACTTGTTGCTTTCACTGAAAAACCTCTTATTACAAGCTTTCAAACAGCAGCGTCTCTCCCATTGTGAGAACAGCAAATAGCGCTGCTGTGTAAATCCCTGCGCACTGAGAGGAGAAGAAGCCTCTTTGCAGCCTGGCTCTTGCGTGCTTGTTTATACTGACCTGCTTATCTCTGACTTTCTCGTATCATTTACACTTCTTAACGGAATGTCTGTTTTCCAGTACGGCACAGTCAGAAAGGAACAGGAAATACTTAAAACCTCTTACAGAAAATAATCTTATGTGGGAAATAAAAGTGTGCGTGCTAAGCGTGACTAAAAGAACTAGAAGCTGCTGTAAACAACAGTATTTGAAACCTTTGCGCTTCACCAAGGACAGATACAGGTTGTACATTACAATTCCACCGCACGATCTTTAAATCCTATCAATGTAACCATGAACTAAAAGAAAAGAACATCACAGGATGATTTATCATTCTTTTAATATCATATTTAAGCACAAATATCAAAGATCCTGAGGAACTACAGTTTTAAGGTCTTAAGGTTCAATATATTGGCCATATTGAAATATTTTTCTATCTATGTATCTTTGCACTGCTGTAGTATCTACGTATCTAATTAGAAGATAAAGTAATAATACAGGTATTTCCTCACAGTGGATAAATTGCAACTCCTGCAGGAAAAGAATGCGGAAAGCCTTTACCCACATAGGTATAAAATATCTCCAGCCCATAAGAGAGCAAGGATGGGTTGATAATTCTCATACTGCAGTCACTATTTGAGGCTCAGCTGGGCTATTTTGTGGAAGGCTGATCACAGAGCTTATGCTAAAGGTCCACCTGAAGAAAAATTAATGGTTGCACTAAACAAGTGTTTCCAAACATGTTGGCGTTACAGCTGCCTTTCAGAGGCATGCAGTCTTTAGGAGAGCCCGCTGGCACTGCAGCCCTTCCTCTTCCTGACTGCTCAGCACTTTCAGAGGCATACCTAAATGTGTTCCTCAAGGCCACGTACATCCCAGGGAAGCTGAACAACTCTTCTACTGAAGAATTGCTAATGCTTCTACTCAAAAAATCCCCACATGAGCAAAAAACCCAAACAAAAACAACAAAAGAAGCCCCAAACCAAACCATAATAATAATGTAAAAACAGGTAAAGAAACATCTACAGAAATTCAGATATATTCTTCATTTTTGCTTTTGCTTCAGTAGGTTTTTTCTTCAAGCCACTGAGCCTCGACTATCTTGTAGAAGGCCCCTGCTCAGTCCTGTTCCCTGCTAATCATGGCTAGACCTCCTGGGTGGACCCTGACTTGTCCCCTTACCGTCTCTGATGGCCTCTGAATGGAAGCCATCACTGTCACCAACCTAGCCCCACGTGGGTACCTTGGGATTGCGCTCTGGTCGTTGGGGTCACTGCCCTGATGCTGTCCTTGCGGTTGGCTCCTGGTTCTCCTTCCTTCGTGGAGTAGTCCCTGGTAGCCTTTAGGTGACTATAGCCACCCACTTTTGCCAGGAGGTCTCTTGCGGTCATGAAATGAAGTTCAGGGACTCCTCAAGTCTAAACTCCTCAAGACCACTGAGCACCCCACTGATGAATGGAGTATAAATGTCTTTGAAGAGCAAGAGAACTATTCCCCAGGCAGCTCTTCCGAGTCATGAACACTCGGGATAAGACCCTCCAGCAGCCAAGGAAATAAGAAATTTGGGAACAGTTTTCCATGAGACCACTGTAGCACACCTAGTTTTGCTGAGAGCTAGCACAACGTTTAAGGTTTAAAAAAAAAATAATTTTGATTCACTGACATTAGTAATGAAGATATTGCAATAATAACATCCTACACTCTGAGAATTGCAATGGCGGAGCAATTATCTAATTAGAAAGTAAAATTAATTACATCGTGTTCTAATTACTTAACAACTGAGAAATTGTCATCAGGATGAAGGCTGGGAAATGTCATGAAAAATTGGCAGGGAGTGCAATTTGCTGGCTAACAGAAAGTTTTCCTTGCAAACATGGAAGCAGACTTTGCATCAACTCCTCACAGACCCACCACCGAGTTTTGTTTTGCATCACCATGTCTGCACCAGACTCCGTTTGGGGACAGGAGACCTTGTTAGACCTGAAGAGCTGGAGGCAAGAGCTGGGACCTGTGGCAGTAAGAAGTAGGGCAGGTGCTAGAGAGGGAGAAAGCTGCAGCCCAGCAGCGAGCGGGAGGGTGAGACTTGGTGCTGTGGCAGGAGATAGTTTGGTCCAGATCTCAAGAGCCTGCAAAAATGCCATTACTTGATATCTCACACCATGAGAGATGTGTTGCCTCAGTGGCAGTGGGAAAATTCTGCGACAAAATATGAATCTGTAAAATGTGTGACCTGGAATAAATATCGGGGTTCCAACACTTACCCAGGACCTTGTATGACCCAGGATTTCTGTGTAGGATTGTTGCCGGAGCAACTTCCCGAGTTGCTTCAGCCGACTTGAAAAGCAGTCTGATGTTCAAACCAATGGTGATGATTAAGGTAGTAACTGTGATGAGAAAGGCAGACAAATAAGAAGACACAGCCCTTAAATAAACAGAGAGTAGACACACCCCCCCCCCCCCAAAAAAAAACCCCATTCAAATAACGCGTGTCTGCAAACCAGTGTGGTTGTTTATTCAAGACAGGTTGCAATTAACATTTGAAAAGGTGTGTAAATAATGTCTCATGCAAATATTCCCTTGGACGCAGGCTTGTCGGCTTTTAATTATTCAAAAACAATGCAAGCGTTTTGTCATTACTGTCTGAGGCATGTTCTTTCATCTGTCCTTTGGTCTTGGAGCCGCCAGATTTCCATAACTGGGTCACCTAGTTCTTTCTCAACTTTGCTTTCTGCTGTGAAATGAAAAATTAGCATTTTCTGTGACATACATTCAGGGCTCCTGTGAGGAGCTTGAGTGGCAGCTCTAGGAAGTGAGGAATCCTGAAACAGCTGGGAAAATATACAGCAAGGAATCGATTCAACATGAATTTTCAGAGACCTTTGCAAACACAGTCTAAGGCGAATTGGTAGTTGGCCAAAGAAGAAGAAAATTGTTCCTCGATGCTCAGGAATGAAGTTAGACCTACTCTTAATAGTGAAAAACGTTTCTCTAGTGCCTGAGAATAAATTATCATAAAATATTATAATAATTATAACCATAATTATAACCGTAATTTAAAAATCCTTTTAATTCGGAGAGCGATGAGTCACCGTGAGGGATTTAGGAATTAAAAACGGGTTGAAAAGGTGAGAGAAGGTGACATTAAAAATATTAGCTATTTTAACCACTAGAGAGCGTTCAAGAGCCGCTTTAAAAACATTTTTAACTCGTCCCTTGAAGTGCAAGGCAGGAGAGCTCTGCGATGGTGCGATTCACTGCGGGTTGAAGGAGGAACGGGGAGACCTCTCCAAGAGGGGCTCAGCTCTGAATTCTGCCGGCCTCCACATGCCAGTGAGGAAGAGTACGATGAAGGAATAGAGGCCATCCTCGACTTTTTGATGTTCGGTCTCGGTTACTCTCAGCAGGTGACGTGCCACTGGACAGAATCTTGGAAGTATTTGTCCTGAACGGTGTATTTTTTGGTTTAGTTTTATGTCTCATTAGCAAAGGCAGTAAAGAACTGACCCACTACCTGCACATTCAGCAGGGACCTTTTCATCCCTAGAAGAACGTGTTGAGTGAAGGTACGATAGGTAAGGATCAGAAACATCTTTGTTCTAACAGGACGTCTAGAAACCTCATCACTACCGACAGTTTTTATGCTCAGAGAAACCTGAGATCAGAGAATCACAGAGTAGTTCAGGTTGGAAGAGACCTCAGGTCTCTAGGCCTGTCTCTCAAATCTCCAAGGATGGACACTCCACAATCTCTTGGGCAACCTGTGCTCCTATTCATAGACCCCAGGATGTTGTTGGTCTTCTTTGCTGCCAGGAACACTGTAAGCCCACGTTCTGCTCCCTGTCCACCAAGTGACTCAGATCCTTTTCAGCAGAGCTGCTCCCCAGCCAGTCAATCCTAGCTTGTGTGGTTGCCAGGGGCTCTTCCTTCCCAGAAACGTGTAATTGGACAAGTGGTTCCATGGATTAATTTTATTCTCTTAAATGAAAAAATATGTATGTGTACCAGAAAAAAAATCATGAAAGCCTTCTGTTTGGAAACAATTCCAGCAAGTCTTAACTAGCTTTGCACCACTCATCCAGGAACCTTTGGGTTCTAGGGTATAGAAATGTACAGATCTGGGGACTTGTTCGTCAAGCTCAGAGAAGTCTTTGCATTTGCACTCATTGATTAGCCACATTTTCAGGTTTGTAGAACATCAGTGTCAGTTGTAACTACCGAGCTCGATAACGATATTGAGGAATCCAAAGCTGATTTTCCTGTTGGTAGTTCTTTCTCTGCTGCAATGCTCTCCTAGCTTTTATCCACTAGAAGGCAGAAGTGAGGTTTTAGCAGCACATTTACCAAAAAAAAATTGCACAGCAGGAAGATTCATAGCTAAGCGACTGCCGCTATTTTTCTATGGTTTCATCATCTTCGTTCTACCAAGCACTTCTCATTTTCAAGGGTCCCAAGGCCTTCAGAAACTCGACCTGACATAAGCATTGCACGCAGAAACCGTGCTGTCTGCAAGCGGTGGCTCAGCCGTGGGCTGCGACACTTCCCAGCCTCGCAGGACATGCATGGAAGAATATATTATCTAGCTGGAACTTCAGGGGGAATTTTAAAAGGCAGATTGTAATTAACTGAGTTGGAATTTGGCCAAGGCAGAGACTTTAATATGTCTTCTTTCCTGGCTCATTTTTTTTTTTGCAGACTCAGGAGTTGTGTAACGCCCTTGTCTAGAGCTCATCCCGCTGTCAAATCCGTTTCACTCTCATTCCCATCAGAAAGGTCCGGCCGTGGGGCTGAAGGTCAGTTTAGCCCTTAGCCGTGTGTGTGCATTAATATCTTCGGCATTCTCCATCTGGATCCCTTCTCCAGGATCCCTCCTCCAGGATCCCTCCTCGTCATCACATTTTCTCCTGTATCTAGTCCTAAACCTTGATTTGGCATCCTTGCCTGCTCCTAATTTCTCTGTCATTCTTACGCTGTGTGGTGCCCGCTGCCTTTGGAGGAGCTCCTGCATCAGCAGCGGTTCAATCTCTCTTATTTAATGCAGCCACTTCTGGCCTATAAACTAATTTCAATAATATCTGCTCTCATCTTTTCAGCTTTTGGCTAAGCACATCTTTTTACTTTTTCCTTCTCCCCAGCAGCAATTAAACTCCCTAGACGTATATTCAAAAACGCCGATCCTTTCCAAGACAGAAACACTCATATTGATAGATTCTAAAACCCAAGATGACTGCAGCAATTTTGTCAATTAGCAAAGAGAATCAACTTTAGCTCATTTATCTGACAATTATGCAATGCCATTTGCATAATGGGAAATTTAGATCTTCCATTCTCACATGCTTCAACTCATTTACTATCCTAACGTCCATTTGAAGTACATGATGAAAGCGCTGGTGAATTCATAGTCCTTTGTTTCATACCAGGCTTGGTTCGAACCAGTTGCTTAATTTTCTGCCAATTCCTCTAGCACCGCAGGAGTTCCCAGCATTTGTACTACCAGTGCTTATCTGAATGTTGGATCGTTTTCGCTGCGTTCTGTAATGGCTCCTTCCAAATAAAGTGCCTCCATAGCATCAAGGAAAATAACAAGCACTTTTAAACCCCAGTCTTCCTTTTTTTTTTTTTTTTTTCTGTCAACTGTAAAAATCTGCAGATTTGATTAATGCAACTTCATCCTGATCTGAAGCCACAATGTTCTTCCCCTTCTAAAACCAGCTTTGATCTGTTTGGCTCTTACTTTCATCAGAGTTTTTCCCAGTACTGACAATAAGCTTTCACCTCCATAATTATTTTGATCAGCAGGATCTCCTCTCAGCAGGACTGGGACAACCATTGCCTTCAGCTAGTCACCTGGGAGCCTCTCTCACTCCCACAACTGTTTGTGTACTTGTACACGCTCCACAACCTTTCTTGTTTTTAACTGATTCACTGCTCTGGTTGCTCCTGTGATCCTGGCTAAGCACTGACTCAGCATGGCCTTGCAAGGGCTGCTCTTGCAAAGTGTCATTGAATCGTTCCTCTACATGAAGATGTTCACCAGGCCAATGCAGAGTTTGATCCTTCGTGCTTAATGTACAACTGATTTCTACCAACTCACAGGAACCGAGTCATTGCTGTTTACAGGCGTTTTGTATCATAGCATCATGGAATGGTTTGAGTTACAAGGGACCTTAAAGATCATCTAGTTCCAGCCTCCCTGCCCTAGGCAGGGACATCTCCCACTAGACCAGGTTGCCCAAAGCCCCATCTAGCCTGGTCTTGAACACATCCAGTGTTGGGACATCTACAGCCTCCCTGGACAACACGTTCCAGTGACTCACCACCCTCAGAGTGAAAAACTTCCTAATTTCTAACTCTTGAGGGTCTTCAGCAAGTACTGATCTTCTTTAGCACATGAGCTATGACAAGAAAGACTTTTTTCTTCAATGTCATGAAATGCCTCCTTACTTTTGTACTAGGGCAAGGACCCGCTGGAGCATGACTTTGACTTTACCAGGACTTCTCCTGTTGTTCATTATTATTATTCACATCTCTGCTACCAGCAAAAAAACTTAGAACTAAGTATTTACGATTTGAATTTTAAAGTCCTTCTGTGTATTGTTCCTATAAA
Organism: Eurystomus gularis; assembly: GCA_013400335.1. Lineage (NCBI taxonomy): Eukaryota > Metazoa > Chordata > Aves > Coraciiformes > Coraciidae > Eurystomus > Eurystomus gularis. The sequence goes on from VZZY01003170.1 coordinate 292,380, forward strand.
CATGGTTGATTATAAAAACAGATGCGCTCAGCTACTTCTGCGACAGTAAACCACGTGGGTTTTTTCATTGTGTTCCAGCTGCCGTTTTGACCTTTAATCATAAGTAGCATCTCATTCCTTAATTTTTCTGTCTATTCTTTCTACTACCTCTCTTCACCTCCTTTCGTGTTTATCTTCCCCTCCTCTCTCTCCCCCTCTTCCCCAGCCCGTAATGTTTTCACTTGCAGAGCTCCAGAACCCCTTCCCTCTTGTGAACCCCTAATTTATTACATCCACGAGTGCCTTCAGTGAAGCTGCTGAGCCCCTGCAGCTCCCACTGCAACGGAGGTGATGATAGCCAGCAACTCGCAGAGCAAGTATTTGGGTTTCTCAGAGCTTGGTACATTTTGTACACTTCCCTTTTTCGCTGTCAGTGATGTGATATATATGTGTGACACATTTCACAGAAGGAGGTACAGGGGTGTCCTTTCCCCAAAATAAGAGAAAGGAACCCTCAGAGGTGACTTGCTTAACGTGGATGTCTCACTCTGCCGGGCCATGGGCTGCACATTCTGCCTTCAGGATGGGTTTAGAGAAAAAAAGAGAGCAGAAAAAAACCCTGAGGTTTTTGTTTTTAACTCTTTTTATGGGTCATTTCTCGGTTGGTTCCGTTGCTATCGCTTTGAAGACTCTTTTACACGCCCTTGTGAAAGGAGTGTTTGTGTCTCTGTGGAGGCCGATAAGGATGCGTGAGAGGTGGTGGTCTCACCCCACCCACTGACCACACAGCCTTTCCCTTTCCTCCTTCTCCGCTGGCTCTTTCTGAGATGCCAGGACATCTGGGAGGAGGGATAGCTGTCTCATTATCATGGCGCTGCAGAGAAAGCACTCGGCAACAACCGCCTGAGCGTTGCTGGCTGTGTTTATACCTTGTGTTTCCAGCTCTGTTGTTAAGTAACTTTATCAGCTCCTTCAGCTGCTCTTCGGTGACACACGGTGTGTCCACTCAGGGGACGACGTTGCAGCGTATTTGGGAAGCTCAGAGCTACAGGCCTGTGCACACAGAGTATCAGGGAAGGATGGCCTCGGGTGGGGATGGTGGGTTTGGGCCAGCAGTACTGCCTATTTCTAGGGATTGCTGTCACTACATTTTCAGGAGACCATGTTGCCTTCTAGCAGTTTCCTTCATCAGTCAGGGATGTGCCAGAAATATCTTTTAATCCTCCCACCATCCCTCTTCAAAAGCTTTTACTCTCTAAGGAAGGACCTCAAGGGAATATCATACATAGAGCTGATTTCTTCTCAGCTTCCCACAGCTAGGATCTGGTGGGAACAACAACCATCTCCTGGGAGCTCACACCCTCACACGTACCCACAGCCTCCAAGGGGAGCCCCTTTGGATGGCTGGTGGGCAGGCAGACCGTCCCACATTCCCACGACAGAGCTCGTAGTCCCTCTGCTAATCCAGAACATCACAATAATCCCCTTCTCTTCCCACAGCAGTGTTTTTCCTCTAGCAGGGTGGGTCACCGGTTTGTAACCCTTCTTTCTGAATATTTCTCACTCCACATAGTTGTCACTGCACTTCTCCTGAGTAGGTGATTTTATTTCAGTTGTATCTATTTTACCTTTCTTAGACATTCCACCCTGATAGCTCTTTTAAACATTAGTTTTGGTTAGAGAAAACTGATGTTCTACTTATCGGTACCAATACCACATATGCTCCTGAAACAACTTAGGCACATACTTAACCAAGAGATTTTATGCAGCCCTATTAAGTTCTGTCTGAATATTTGCAGGTTATGAGAATCTTTGTAGGACTAGGGTGTCGTCTGCAAAGATTTTAAGGCCGGTGACTATTTTTTATGGCATGACTGGTATAGTAGGCACACACCTGACAGCTGGAGCCTCTACAGCCTGCTGTGATGATATATAAAGAAACTGAGGAAACATAGGAGGAGTTGAAACGTGGTCCAGATGATGTGAATGTTTCCTCAGGTAGGGAAATCTTCCCCCCTTTTTGCTTGGAACGGACATTATCGTAGCCTCAAAGGGAGCTTTCCTAAATTAACATTGGCTGTGTAACTTAAACGTGGACAAATTTCACCTAAGTCTCTTTCCTGCTGCCTTAGAAGACCATCAGGAAGGGATCTATTTTACTAGGTGTGTGTACACATCATCAGCCTGCACCAGAAAACCTTTTGTTTTATTCTCAGTTTTATCAGCAAGTAATCTTTCAAGTATTTCTACAATTGAGCAAATGTTTAATAGCCAGGGACCAGTCGAGCATTGAAGAAAAGATATTTTCCAAGTAATTTTGAGGAACCTGACAAGAATCTGTTACTAATGCTTGCTAACTGTGTTTTCTTCCTCTTTTGATAGATCTGGTTCTGTCAAGAAAAGTCTCTATGGACTTCGTTTAACAAAGGTATGATGGATCTGACCCTTTGTATTCTTTGCCATTAAAGCTAGAAAAATGTTCACTTTTTACTCTGCTGCTATCTTGCCAAGCATCATTTCACTCCCAGGAAAGACTGGCTTTGTATCACGTTAGGTGCAACAGTCACCAGCCTGGGCTTATATCTTTTATCCAAGCATGCCAACTTTTTTTCTCCCCTTTGTATTGCCAGAGATTTTGATTTATTGTGCCTCTGCTCTCTCTGAGTTGAAGTTATTATCTTGAAAGAAGGTTTTCCTGATCAGTTGCCATAATAAACAAAGGTTTCATTTGCATATCTGCCTTGGGTGATTATAGACATAAAGCACATTTGGATCCCTATTGCTCAAGATCTATTATGAACGACAGTGTGTCTGTGGGATGCATGGCTAGCAAATTCAGAGGGGAAAAAGGTCCTCCTTAGGCTGGTGAAACTAAGTAGAGGAGAATGATGAGAGAAGCAGAAATGAAAATATTGTGTCTGATATTCTAATGAAGAAGGAGTACTGTTTCAAGTAGCTCCCCAAAATCTCCACTGTTCATTTTAAATGTGCCTACGTGTTAGAAACAACCTCCCAGGCCTGCTGGTACTGCTGTTGTTAATGACTGACTCCTCTCACAGGGAGCCATTCGAAGGAGGTTGAGGGGTTTGATTCTCTGGATAGTATGTGGCAGCAATAGCAAGGGGGAAGCTTTTCTGGATCCTGCTATTGAACCAAGCCCTGCAGATGCCAAATATAATGCTACTGACAAGATGGAGAGCGAGGTTGTTCCTATCGAAAGCACAGGATGGAGGGAGGTGCCAGTCAGTCACCCTTTGGATGCCTCAGTAGAAAGGAGAAGTCACAACCTGCTGCCTTTTTATTCTAAACCAGGAGGGCTTGTTTTGTGGCGGGGTCTTGTGCTGCTTACCCCACTCAGTGGAATGGCTCAACAGAGCTTTACTGTGGTTGTGCCAACTTTGAGACAGGGATGATATGTAGCATACCTGAGCCTAGTTAGGCTGAAAATCAGTCCCTCTCTCACCTTCCCAAAAGCCTGAGCTAGTTCCAAGAGATGCTGGCTACAATCCAGGACCGGGAGAGCTGATGTGGGGTAGCTGGTGGATTTACGACTTCGGTGAAGTGGTAAGAAAGGATTCACTGAAGATATTTTCCTGTCAGTAAATCTCTAGTGTTTTAACTCCAGCACAGCAAGTGAGCCCAATCTGACTCCAGGTTTTAAAATGAAGAGTATTCATGCAGTACAAAATATTCTAACATTTTTCTAGCTGAAGTGATCATTTTAAAAATAATATTTCATAGTTAATGTTCTTCCCACCAAACAACTTCTTCCATTCACTCCAGTGTCCTTCTCTGTAACTGTACCTCAGCTGGGATCCCAGTGTGATAGATGCTGTAGAAGCCTGAGTCTGAGATGGTTCCTACACAAATAATTTCCAAGGACAAGCCAAGCACAAGGTGGTAGAAAGGAATATCATTTGACTATGCAAATGGAAAGCTTCCAGAGGCCGATGAGGCAGCATTCCCGAGATCACCCTGGGAACATCTGGCACAGCCAAAAGCTGAATTAATGTCTCCTGAGTCCTTCAAAGATGATCCTTCCTCACCCCATCAGTTTATTTTCTAATCCAAAGCTGGTGGAAAGAACCCTTTGATTTCAGTGGTGTTTGAACCAAGTCTCAAATGCCTCACTCCCCCCCCATATCCATTTTTGTTTTCCCAAGCAACATAAAGATAAGACCCTATCCAATGCAGAGAAGAATTTAAACCTCTACTTTTGTCAACATATGCCCAGAAGTTCAGTTAAAGCATGGTAGATCAGCGGAGACTTTGTACCCTTGCTGGTAGTCATCGAACTATGAAAATGATTTATTTTTGTCACTTCTTGTTCTTAGCCATGGCTCACATGGGTCATATCAGTACCGTCATTCTCTTTTTGAACTTTGGAGGTAGTTTTTACTCAGCTCACTTCTTTCTTATATACAGAGCACTTAAAGGAAAGGCTTTTTCTGGTGAATTCCATGATGCTGTTCTTGCAAATCCAGTATACAGACTGGAGCATCAAACAGGCAACTTCACTGTTACCACACTTATCCCTTCTGGGTTATTATACAGTGGAAAGTTTGGAGGCATTTTGGAGTTGAAATAAAACTTCACAGCTGCCACAGTAACATCAACACCGTTCAACTTCATCGTGTATAAAAAAGCCCAACCATATGGCTAGTCTCTGTAGTGTAAATCCACTGACTTCAGTGAAATTACATCAGCCATAAATTTAGGCCATTAGTTTCATCTCTTGCAAGGAGAAGGCCCCCTGTCTCAATTTTGCATTTTTATCATTCCCATCGAGCTAATAACCAGAAACCAGCTGAGACAGAAGCTCAAGTTTTTAACCCATATTTCCAACACAAGCAAAGACTCCTGTTTTCTTCCTCTGTTCTATTCCTATTCTAATCCTTGTGCATTTGCAACGCCCAATTCCTGCATTTGGAAAAAAACCAACCCCTAGCACCGAGCCCAACGCCAAAGGTGAGCTAGGCTGTATGTTTTTGTTGTGAAACCTCCCCACCGAAGCTCGGTCCTGGCAGTCATTCTCCTGCACACCCGTGCACGGAGAGGCTTCAAAGCAAATGTTTACAGAGCATTTTGAAATGCCCGTGCTGAGTCTGGTTATCAGCTAATTTACTCTCAGGAGTAAAACCCACACTGGTGAAGTCATCCTGGGTAGCTGGGCATCCTGAATGATTTTTTTTTTTCACAAACATTTGAATATTTTGGGCATCTGCAAAATAAAAAAATTTCCAGTTTCACTGGGTGGGTTTTTCACATGATGTTTGAGATTCCTGTGTATATTTGAAAACTTCCATGTCAAAATTAGCTTATCCAAGAATCCTTTTCATCCAGTATGTTTTTCATACGCTCGTTACTTTGATCTAGCCACCCGCTATTGTTATTATTCAGCATTTACCCAGCCTTGTTTGCTGTATTCACCTGCTACAGCCTTTCTGATCCTGTTACAAAAGCTTTCCTAGTCAGAGCCTGTCTGCTCACTGGATGGTTAAACCACACGCCTACCATGGAGCCGCCGTTCCTGCATCAGACCTCGGATGCTGCTACAATTCCAAACCCAGCAGCAAGAGTCTTGATCACGGCAATAGAAATTTCCGTTCTGCCCCTGGTCTGATTTTACTGCCAGACACATACAAAAGTTGACCTGCAAACCCTCCGTGCTGAGCCACGGAGATGACGAACGGACAGCGCTAAAAGGGAAAGGGTGAGGGGAGAGCAAGTTACAAGTGGCATTTTCTTGTCACGTTGGGAGCTCCTCTCCTATCAAATCAAAGAAGAACAAATGGTCCATTTGTTGCGGAGATGCTGCCCATCTGTGGCTGTGTCTAATCAGAGTTAATTATGGTGAGCTGAGCCTCTGTAATACTCCTGGTCCCTGGGCTCTGAAGGACCCACTGCTTTATTCTGTAGCTTCCACTGCCAACTCCTGGAGCTGCCTATTATCAAGCACCAAAAGGTAGAGATTGTACAGGATCCCTGGCAAGCGACACAAAGCACCCCAGCTTAATACTAAAGCAATGACTAATCAGGGTCTCCCAGGAGGAAGCTTTGCAATAGCTCTTGCAAGGGTAATGAGGACAATTTTCATAGCTCTGACACCTTAAGCCAAGCAAAATGCAAGCGATCTTGTTTGTTCTTGTTTGTTCTTTCCTGGAGCAGCAGGTAACGCAGATCCAAAAGAAAAGGACCCTTCCTGGGAGAAGGGTTTCACCAAGATGGGTTGCAGGATGAACAGCCACTGTTGTTGTTTTATCATAGCGGGAGTAATGGCTAAATTCTATTAATTGCTGAGTGCTGTTTTGTTTGGCAAATACAGGAAGCAGTTTACATGGCTACGCGAGTGCTCTGGTTCACAGTCCTTCTGAAATAGTATTATTGTAACGGGATAATACTGATTAAGGACAGTTCCCTGAGGAAGGAGGGCCTTTTGATGATTGAGTCATTTCCTTTCCCTGCTCGACTTCAGTGCGATAGCGCTTCTCTCACCACAGACACACACCCTTTGTAGCCAGGGACTTCTCCATCCAGGAGGTCAAAAGCACATGCCTCAGCCTTGGGTGGAAATGCCTGAGTGCCTGTGTCCTAAAGAAAGCACTGAATCACCAGAAATATTCCAGGAGTCTAAGCAGAGACTATTTTTTTTCCCCCAAATGTTCTGTGTGGCAGTCCCCTTTCAAAACTAGAGGTTAATACACCACTCTGCTGGAATAACCTTTCAACCCTTTAATCTTCGGGTTTTGTTCCCGTAGAGATTTGGCAAATTAATTTGAAAATAGCGATGGCTTTACCAGCTAAGCAAAGGCATCACCACCTCTGCAAACCACTGAAGTACAGCCTTCTGCTTCTGGATGTGGTCATCTGCCACCAGTGAAGAGCTAACCAAGGCCACTAGCTCGGCTAACACAGATCAGAAATCAGTAATAGCAAATGCTCTTCTCTCCTTCACAGATTAGGGACCTAGAGGGAAAAGATTCCATGTTCTCTTACAACTGATGGGCACCAACGGAATCCCAGCTCCCCAACGCTGCAAGCAGCACGAGATCCTGACCATATGGGAACATGGTAGATAAGAACAACCCTCAGCCTCTCCTCTCTCTTTGATTTTTGTCATGTGTTGCCATGGGAGATGCTTGAATGAGCTCAAGTCTTACCACGGCTTAGCAAGAAAATGTTCCTGTTATCATTTCTGAGCTAAAACTGGGTTCTACTAAATGTTTTCCCTTTCGAGGTACCATAATTGCTCTCCGATTAGGCAGGAAACTGTACCAGCATTATTGCTCGAAGGGAGCCAGCGTTATCAAAAAACAACACATCAGGGCCTGTCCTCACAGGAAGGGAATCATAAGTAATCAGCAGCCCTATAATGCAATTGGCTGCTGGTCCCCCCACACCGAGGGGACAGAGAGCAGAGAAAAACATCTTAGGACTTTTGTTTGTGGTCAAAGTATTTTAAAAGAGCCCTGGTTCCTCTTTGCCTCCCTGCTTGGCTTCTCCAAACGTTGCTGGATTTCCTCAACAGAACATAAAAACCCCTTGGTGTGTGCAAGAACATGGTGTGGGGTCCTTCCACCAAAGGGTGACTTTGCAAACAGGTACCATCCCTCCCCTGAATGCTCCACCAGTTTGGGCAGGGAAAGCCACCCGTATCGGGCAGTATTAGTCGAGAGGAAGAAGTGCCCCAGCGTAGCGAGGTGATGAAGATCCTTGGGTGACGCAGCTCCTATGCTTTATTCCCTTTCAGGTTACCTCCCTTGGAAGTTCTTTCTAAAAGATAGGTATGTCAAGAGGAAACAGTCTCACGTTGCACCAGGGGTGGTGTAGGTTGGACAGCAGGAAAGAAGTTTTCACTGAAGGGGTTATCAGGCACTGGAATGGGCCGCCCAGGGAAGTGGTTGAATCACCATCCCTGGATGTGTTTAAAAGCTGTATAGATGGGGTGCTGAGGGACATAGTTTAGGAGTGGACTTGTTAGAATAGGGTTATGGTTGGACAAGATGATCTTAAAGGTCTTTTCCAACCTAAATGGTTCTATGATTTTATGTCCCAATGTGTGTGAATACAGCACAGGAGCAGTGGTGGGTGTAAAGCTGGTTCTCTTCTAAAGCCATTTGACATAATGGCCTCTTAACAAGTGATAAGATAGCTTAAATTCATCTACTCTCCATCGTGAGGTTCATCAATATCATCAATATTTAACTGCTAAACTGAGCAGGACTTACACATCCACCCACCCCTAAGTGCACACTATGTGAACTGTGCAGAGTACTTACGTTCAGATTACATGTAAGAGCCCACCTGCTCTCAGCATGTTCTACCAAAGGAGACAGAAACACTTAGTTTGGTTAATAATACAGGGAAAACTCACCTGGTCTTTTCAGATAAATTCTCCCAAAGTGCTGTTTTGCTCTGCTTTTGCTAGCTGTGTGGTTTGGGATTTCTAGAGATGTGCAGAGATGAAGTCTACTACTGATCTGTCCGAGTTCCTCACTCTGTCTCCACATCTTTTTTTTTTTAACAATATTTACTAGTCCAGCAGTGAGAATCCGAGCTATCAGGAATCCAGGAAAACTGCTGCATCTGTCGCTGTTTGGTTTGATGGCCCTGGCAGGATGTGTGCCCATCCTGACACAGATGAAGAGGGACAGTCGCTCATCACTCATTACAATCTCAGAGTGACCCAGAGGTCGGTCACAAAGGGAGGTCTTCGTAACACTACACTGAAGACTCAACCTCACGACTGTCTGGAATAGACAGGCTTTTACAGAGGGGTAAATAAAAGTCAGTCCTCAGGGGTGGTCGTGTGAGGAACTGTCAGGATTTTAACTGAAGTGGACAAAGCAATGAAGAGAACGCCCTGCAACAAAATGCAAAGCTATCCCCCTGAAAGTGTCCGTCTGAAGAAAGAAGACAACAGGTAACAATTTCAAACTCACCGAGGGCTTCACATCAGCTGAAAGTGACCTTTAAGAGAAGAGATTCTCAGGTGCTGTCACAATTTTTCTCTACCATGTTTAGCACCAGTGAGTGAGCTGCACATTCTTGGTTGTCCTGCTGGAGTAGTTTCCCGGGACTGGAATGCTGCTTGAGATTCTTGGACCTGCAAAATGCTGCTCGCAGGAGTCCCCAGATTCTCAGCACTGCACGCAGGACTCTACTGCTGCCCGTCACAGGCAAGCTGGTCCCCAGATACCAGCTGGTTCTGGAGAGGTGTCCAGGGAGCATAGGATGGGGACAAGCAAAGGCAGTTCAGAAAGTGTTTCCCATCTTGCTGGAACACAGGTGAGGACTTATAGGTCCCACCCTGGTCAGGTGGGTCTGGAGACATGTGGTCGTGGTGAATGAGAAGCTGTGAAATTTGTGAAAACAACGACAGGAGGGTCTCCTGCAGGAGAATTTTAATAGCTGTTTGTACTCAGCTGAGTCAACCCTCAGCACAGACCTTCTGGCAATCCCTGATGGATCAGAAAAGGAAGTAATAAAACAGAAAACCAAAAATTCTGCCAGTGGATCATTTTGGAATGTTCCAATATTTTGCTGTTTGTTGAGTTTAACTATGGGTAACAAAAAGGAAAATACGAGAGCCTTGAGCTGTCAGAGAAGAGGCTGGAAAATCAGATAGCATCAGGGAGAAAGCTCACAACGTTTCACACTTATCATCTGCCCACAGAAATAGAAATATTTGTCCCTCTATCTCTAGTTTTCCTGTCTGGTTTGTTTTTTTTCCCCCCATCTGTTCTACAGGGAAGTGCTCGCTGCTTAATTGAGCCTCCAAACTAGCTCGGTGACAGTCTGCAAAGGGATGTGATCCCAGTCCCGCATCCCCCACACAACCTTTTAACCTCCATCTCAGGAGCCTGGACTACTAAGACCTCACAGATGTGAAGTCTAAAGAGCCCGAGCAAGAACATCCTCTTTGCCAGGGAGTCACGATTTCCTCATTCCGTCTCATCTAGGGGTCATCGTCCTTCAAACCTCAGCAGAAGGCTTTTACCTCAAGGGGTATTGCGAGTACCGAGTTGCTTTTACATCTCAGTTGCTCTCCCTGCAATGACTTTTGTCAGTTTGGTTGTTTGTTTTAGTGGTGATGTTTTTAAATTGAAGCCTGTGTGCCCAGAAGGCACATAAAATAAGAGGCTTTTAAAAGCCAGAGGATAAATAAAACACAACCTTGAATAAACAACAGGCTTTTGTCCTGATTTCCTTCCATTCCTTAATGGAAGCTGATAAACTATCTGAATTTCTCAGTGTATTAATGCCACAATGACGGTAACACAAAACCCACAACCTCACAATAGCAACAATTTGACCAAATTGTTGGCTTTTAGACAAGCAATTGTTTCATTCAGAGCGCTTTGTAGGCTATTGTGGTCTTACCTTGCTGCTCCCTTCTCTACCTCGTCATAGACTAGTTCAGGGAGATAAATTTATCAAAAAAAAACTGCGAGACTCACTCTGGGCTAATACATTTCATAGAAAAAAATTTTGTGTTTGATCAGGTAAGAACATGCACATCATATTTCGTTGCTGGTTTTATACTCACCTCTCCGTTACTCAATCGAACTGCCTGTTTTCTGGATCAAAACCTTTCTTGGGATGTAAGGCTGTGGCTAACGGAAGTATTAATACTTTATGTGGTTTTATTTTCCTATGCAGAGCAGCTGCGGAGTAAAGACATACTCCTTTCAGGACCCAGGAACTTGTTTCTGAGTCAAGTAGGAGAATGGGAGGAACATGCCAAGGAGACTTCTTCTTTGGGAAGTGGATCCATACCAGGTTAAGCATCGTCCACCACTTCAGGTCTGTTTGTTCCAGAGGAGCCAACTGGTCCCAGCTTTGGTGACTGAGTTGATGTTTTGCTGTGAAGAGGAGTTCTCAGCATGGGCTGATCCAAGCTGAGACCCTCACCCAGCAGCAGAGATCCTACCAACCATATGAACCACAGGCTGGTTGTGGTGAGGACATTAAGCCTCATCTTTTCCTAGAGCCTCTTGGTGATTGTCCCAACACATCACACCCTTTGGCAAGTATCCCTGTCACGGTATGACTGCCAGCGCTGCTGACTTCACCCTCATCGTCCTGCACTGGTGTATCTGCAGAAGGATCACCACAGCTCCACTGGTGCCTGCTGTCCTCTACAGTTACTTCCACTACTATGACTTTTCCTTTATCGTTTCTGGTCATTCAATGCTCACACTGGCCCATCCTGGAAGACTACGGTTAATTCCTCCCTTCACCCAGGTTTGTGTATTTATATATTTCTTTATGATGAATCATAGAATAGTTTGGGTTGGAAGGGACTTTTAAACATCATCTAGTCCAACACTCCTGAGGGTGGTGAAACACTGGCACAGGTTGCTCACAGGGATTGTAGATGCCCCATCCCTGGCACCATTGCAGGTGAGGTTGGCCTGGGCTCTGAGCAACCTGCTCTAGTTGCAGATGTCCCTGCTCCCTGCAGGGGGTTGGACTCGATGAGCTCAAAAGGTCCCTTCCCACCCAACCCATTCAATGATTTCTAGTCTCTGAGTGCTAATACATAAGCTGCTAGTGCTAAATAAATGGCCAAGACCTGTATTTAGTGCAAGAACTGCTTCTGCACAAGCTTCTCCCAGGGCTTCACTGTAAGTAACAAGGCACCTTTTTCTCACCTCAGCAGGGGCTGGAGCCCGAGCCCAGGATTTCTGCTTCCAGCACCTATGAACCACGAATCCACTCACCCCATTTGCGCTCTAGACTGTCTCAAAGGCAAGTCAAAACAGCCTGAACACCCACCCAGCGTTTTGTTTTGAGAACATTCCCAGGGTAAGTCACACCCAATTCATTTTTCTTTCTGAAAGCCTCGAAACAAAACAAGCTCTGCTCCATAACATAAACACACACACAGAGCGAACATGGCCAGAAATAGGCAGCGAGCAAAACACGTTTACAGAAAAATACAACTTTGGGCGAGTCCAGACACAGCCAGAGTTCATTTTGCGTGTGCACCCAGTTAATGGTTATTGTTGGCCATGGGCTACCTGGTGGAAAAATTCTTTCTCTGTATTGACCCCTTCACTTTTGTTTATTTGCCTTGGAGGTACCTGTCCTGAAATAAAGCCTGGAGGTATTTAAAATAAAAAAATACCCCAGAGGGATTGAAAAGCCATCGAGATGTGGTGTGGAAGGACATGGTTTAGTGGTGCCCTGGCAGTGCTGGGGGAACGGTTGGACTCCATGAGCTTAAAGGTCTCATTCAACCAAAACGATTTGATGATTCTATGTAGAACTTTTACCAACGGGTGGTGATAATTTCCCAACCAGATTTAACTTTGCTTCACAAACAAGCAAAAGATTAAAACAGGCCAAATCATGAAAATAACGTTAAAATATTGCACAGAAAATGACTACACATCCAGGAAGGAAAGCAGAGACAAATGGAAAGCACAACAGCTTGTTGTGAGAGGAGCAGATGAGCATCAGCCTAAATAGCAGTAATATTTGTCCACTTATTGATTTTTCCTAAAGGATTATTTCCACACAAGCCAAACCTTACATCATCAGAAGCTCAATCTTTGAGCATCCACATGAGAATCAAGTAGGGTGTGGATTCAAGGATCAGAAAGAAGACAGTGCGAGTTTCTTAAACTCTGAGTTTAGAGAATAAAAAGGAGAGGATCTCAGCTTCTGCAACATAAGACAGGCTGGAAAATTGAGATTTGTGATCTAAAATTAATAGATATTTAAATTTCGAAGGCAAATTGAAGTTCTCATATGCTCAGGATTGACCCAGAACCTAAAGAACTGGGTGTCGAGCCCTCCCCTTCCAATCACAAACCTTTTCTCTTTCATCCCTACAAGCATCCTGAACATTTCCACGCGGTCTCAGCTCATCCCCAGGAGCTGACGGCTCACGGGACAGCACAGGATCAGGTCTGTGAGCAGCAAGCCTGGCTGTGTTCTGATGAACTCTCTCAGTTATAATGATTTGGAGAAAAATATTGTTCATGGGCTACACAAACAATTTTAATTGGCTCAGGCGCCCAAAATGTGCTTTTTTTGTTTGGCTGCCAAGGTTGCTTTCTCGCTTGCTAATTATGTTTCGCTTTAGCTTTCAGCAAAAACAGGAAATGAAGCATCCATTACTCGAATGACAACTTTTCAACAAGGCAACATTTCAACATCCATTGTGTAATTTCCGACCTGGAGCCAGCTAGGAGCTAAGTGCCTTTAGAACAGTCTACCCCCTCTCACAAGGGCCTTATCAGCCCCCTGCTGCTCCTAAATAACAGGACATAATATTTATGAGCCTGAAACACGGACCAGAGACATTTGCCACTGCTACCCACTGCCCTGAGAGCCCTGCTCTGTAACACAAGATGTCACAAATCCTGCAGAAGAACATCTCAAGAGGCTTTTGCTTTCTCCCATGGGCTGGCTGGCAGCCACCACATGCGTCGCTTTCTGACTGGCACCCATTTTCATGGTGTTTCTTTTCCTCTCTTCCATAAGCAGCAACAGGTTTCTTCTTCCAACAAAGACAGCTGGTAGCTCAGGTCAGTGCAGTAGGTGTTCAATATTCACCTGCTCTGGTGCAGAAGATAAAAGATGGAGGGAAGCTGGGAGCTGTCACCCGTGTGTTGGGCAGCCGTTGGCTTTATTGAGCCATCAGTCCAACTCACTGGTTCCTTTTCTTTGCAATTGTACCCAAACCAGCCCTTTGTTTTCTCGAGGAAAGTAAAATATAAGCATATTTGCAACTTTGAGTGATCACCAGCCAGGTCAGTGGACACGGAACTTGGTACAAACAAAGCATCTTCAAAGCTGTTGTAGTTTTCCTCCTGTAAACTCCCCGACATAAAGATTGTGGATTTACCCAGCACGTCTGAAAAATAAACGGTGAGATTCTAGAAAGAGATGAAAATACAGTCGCTTCTCCCTTACATGAAAATATGGGTGGTCTCAAGCCACAGAGGAGGGTTGGAGTGAGGAGCACAAGTATTTTCCTTTTGCATCTCTGTTCCTTTAGTGCCGATATCGATTCTAAGCTCCGGTGTGGTTGGGTTCTTTTAAACAAGTCTTGTGAACGGGATCTTTTTCCCCCTCGAGATGCTCTGCCTTTTGCGGTTTCAAAACACACATCCCAAACCACCTCGAACGGGCGCTGTGAACCCTCTCCCAGTTCACGTGTGGAGAAAAAGCTCTTCTTCCTCGTGTTCAGCCAACTGAGCTGTAATTGGCAAAGCAAGCAATAGGTATACGCCACATCGCGGGGGTGAACGAGGATGCCCTTTAAATTACCTGTAAAACCCTTGGATTCAAACTGCTGATGTTGCCATAGGCCATTTGCTAAGCTTATTGATCATCTGCTGTTTAAATTAAAGTTTGATGTCCTGGAACAGGCTATTCAGCACAGCGAGCTAATGGGATAGGATGAGATACAGGGAGCGAGAGAAACACGCGCACACGGAGGAAATGGATTGTGGTCAAAAAGGAAAAAATAAAATAAAATAGAGGGTTATATGCTGAATAGGTTCCATGGGTCAGTTAGCAATAAATAGCGTGGTGATAAAAGAGTCCAGCGTGGATATTGAGGGTAGAGGTTTTGCTGTGTAATTAAAGGGAAGTGGGCAGCTCGTTAGAGAAGTAACAATTGAGAGAAAGGTGAAGAAGAGAGTGTTAGATTTATTAGGAATGCGTGCAAACGAGCTTGGTGTTTTCTGCCGGAAATCCCGGCTCCCCCCGGGTTCTTGGGAAGTCGGGTTCAATGCGAGCCAGCAACGGGAAGAGATGACAGGCTTCAGGTAAACGTTGGCCAAGGCAACTTGGAGGAGGTTGTCCCAAATCGCAAGTCTGTGCGCCTCTCTCTCCATCTGCCCATCAGTCACGCAATCATTCACACTCCAACAAAATAAAAGCTTTAGAAAGAAGAACAATCAGGCTTCCATCAAGAACGGGATGTACCTTGCTGGAGCTGTACCCAGCGGGACTGAGGATTTTTTTTCCCCTGAAAATCTAGCTTGGCTTCGTGGTCTTAGACTACTTTTCAAACTTTTCAATAGTTTCATTGCACAAGACCACACTTGTCCTACCATTAACAGAACACGTGCACTTGCGAAAGAAATATCGAGATGGATTCTATATTTGAGTTACCAAAGGTTTAACTGAGAGCACAATTAAACTCACGTTAAA
This sequence comes from Eurystomus gularis, assembly GCA_013400335.1. Classification (NCBI taxonomy): domain Eukaryota; kingdom Metazoa; phylum Chordata; class Aves; order Coraciiformes; family Coraciidae; genus Eurystomus; species Eurystomus gularis. The sequence continues at coordinate 307,536 of VZZY01003170.1, forward strand.
CTCGAAAACTGCAAACAGCCTTCACATAGAAGAACTGAATCCTGCAGAGCTGTCGAGCAGAGGACCACTGGCAGAACGGTTTGGGAAGTCTTTCTAAACCAGGATTTCCCTCGAAGCCGTAGCAGGGGCATTGTGGTAGAGCTGGGCATGTACAACGTGTGCACATGGACAGAGAGGTTTTATTCCTCAGCCAGGAGGCAGGAGGACAGCAGCTCCTACTAAGCTTACAAGTACCATCTAGGTCTGTATGAAGATAGAGTAAATTTTGCCCACGCAGATCTAGGAAGCAATTTGATAACTCCCAAAGCTTATTAAAGCTGAAAAAGTCGTGGTATATAGTGGCCCTGGCATGGATACTAGCAAAATCTCCTCAGGATAAACTGACCACTGCTGTTGATCTGGTAGGAAATCATCAGATGCTCTCCCTTTTCTCCAGTATTGCTGTAAATATGTAAGCCAATGAATCCTTTAAAAAGGAGAGGCTGGCGAGATACAGACCTACTTCTGAGCCTTCTAAGAACCCTGAATTTTTGTTTGTGACTGAGCCCATCCACTTGGTGCCAATTACAGGGCACATTAGCAGCTTCAGCTTCCTGACTGGGGTGGAGATCTTGTTCCTCTGTGCTTTGATCTTGCCTCATGTCCACCATAAATGAAGATGCTCTCAAGCTGCACCTCTGCATTCAGTTCTTACCTGTTTCTGTCTTCATTTGGGGTCGGACATCCCTACGGAAATCATTTCTCTTTTTGACTTGGACTGTTGGCTAAGTCCTCTACATCCTTCTGTGCTGCCACATTCTTCTGTCTCTTCTACACTTACATTTTATTCTGGTAAATAAAATCTTTGTGGGAAGACCAACCATGTAAAAATGCAATGGGAGCAAAAAGCTTGTAGCCCTGAATATCTACAGTCAGATATTAAGCATGTTTTCCCACCCCACCAATGTATCTCCCCCTGTTCACTCTCCTCTGGCCATAGCAGGCCGTGCACCTTCCCCCAGTCTGCAGAAAATCAAGCCCAGGTTTGCTTGCAGCATTTAGAAACCCGATTTCCACACCCTGGAGAGCAAGTGGTGAAGCTGGAGACCTGGGAAGAGTGCGTGGAAGAAATGGCAGAAGCACTGACAAGGAAACCCAGATACCTTGATCTTCTGAGAAGCCCAGCGTGGCATCCCAGGCTGCGTTTCCTTTGGCTTGGGAAGCAAGAGGAACACAAGGAGGGAAGAAATTCTGGGAGGAAAGATGCAAAGACTTATGATAACAGTGATAGGTCCTATTTTTCTTCACCTAAAATGGTGAAGGTAAGAGGCAGAGGTTTGCCAGGAAAGCATAGTGGAGGTGAAAAATACAAGCTGTTGGCAACCACAGCACACTAAGCTGCACAGTTCATGGTTCTGCTCCTACAGCCCCGGGAACAACGCGCTCAGTTCCTCCATCCCTCAGGTCACTGCTTTGTAGCCATTCTGTATAAGTACAGAAAACTGTGAGCTTTCAATCATCAACTCCTCTTTGCTGCGAGAAATCGGAGCAGAAATATTCCATCCATTTTCCAACGGAGGTCCAAGAAGCCCGAATGACCCAAGCCCTCACCCGCAGCTGTTTCACAGCCATCAAACCTTCAGCGCTCGCTGTACGCCAGCCGGGACCCAGCACGCTGCGGTGCCCGGGAAGAGCTATCGCAGGAAGCCATCTGTGCAAAGGCCGCCTTTGCAGGAAACCCAGCCAGGCCAGCGGCCATTTCTTCTTCTGATTTTTTCCCCCTGACAGTTTTCTCCTTGACACTTTCCCTAAACGACACCGGGGGAGGAAGGAGCTTGTCAATTGAAAGTCATCGCCTGTTATTAGCCGTGGAATGCAAAGCGCGTTGGTTAAGAAACCGATGCGCGGCAGCTCGGAGTTTATTTCCTGTAGATGGAGTTTAACAGGAAATCTATTTGAAATAGAAATGATGAGAAAAGCGCAGCGGGCGCTTTTAGAATTGGAGGATCCTTTAGGTTGGAAAAGATCTTTCAGATCATCAAGTCCAACCATTCCAGCTTTTCCTGAGAAGAGTCATTTTTGTCTGGCCAGAAACTCAAGCTCCGCATTTTGGTGAATTCTCGAAAACACAGAGGGCTGGAGAAAATGGGAAATAAAAGCGATTAGTGGACAGAGTCTGATAAAAACTAAAGAAGCCACAGGAAAGTGATGGTGCGGAAGGTACCTGTAGGATCCCAGCTTTACAATGTTCCTGTAGCACAACAATGTAGAATGTACCTGTAGGATCTCTCCTAAGAGAACAAGCCCGATCTCACCTTCTAAATTAAAATAGCATTCTTTCTGCAACTAAATAATGACTGAAATGGCCATTAATTCTACAGCACCCGCAGGGTGCTGCGAAGAAAATACAGAAAATGATGCTGAGGTTGCAAATTATCATGTTGTTCCTAACTGCTGTCGCAATATTAGGGGAGTTAGCCCACCTTGGAAGGATTTTTTCCTCTACCCAGGCAGAGGCTAGATAATTATTATATTTATCATATTTGCTATTATTATTATATTATCCCTATATTACATTATTCTATTTCCTACTATGCAAAATGACCAAAATATCTCTAGAATATTCCCTCAACAATTGCTATTCACAAGAATTGTCCTAGATTGAAACTATAAATCTAAAAGCTGAAAAAGCCTAAATCTATGAAATACGGTTTATCAATTCAACGCAGACAACGTTATTTTAACAGTCTGGTGATCATGTTTGTGCTGTCTTAAAAAAAATATATATATCATCATTTAGCCTTTCCCCAAACGTAAAGTAAGCTTAAAGTGTGTCATTTCTGCCATACCCTGCTGCGGGGAAGACCACTAGGTTTTGGAGTCAGCCTTGCGTTCACCTACTGTGGGTGGCCTCGGGCTGGTCACAAACTCTAAGCCTACGTGACAAACTTGGGCTGGGTCAGAGGTGGAAGGAGAAATGATGCCCCATCAACGCAGCAGCGTCGGCAGAAGCTCCTAGCCTGGAATAATTCATCCCAGCAAAGCTGAGTGTTTTTCACCAGAGGAAGGCTGCAAGAAACTCCTCCAGAAGATGCTGAAGGTTCAAGCTACGGCAACACAATCACTCTCTTGCTGCTGCTGTCTAAGAGCATAGGCAAATATTCCCCGTTGAGGTCTGCCCTACTCAGCAGGTAGTGAAGGAAATAGGAAATCAGACGTCAGGAAGGTAGTGAAGAAACCTCTGAGTCTAAAGGGGAATCTCCCAGAGGAGCAGACCCTCCAGTAAACAGGAACGTTGGGGATCTTCCTGCCCTGCCCCAGCGCCCACAGCCCTCGCAGGCTGCAGAACCCGGCAGCTGCAGGGGAAGGCGGGGGTGGGGGGAGAAATTGTGCAATAAGCTCAATCGGCGCTGAAATGAGGAAGGAAATAATGTGTTAAATGATTTAATTTTCTAAGTTCGCTTTGTTCCTTACAGATAGACCCAGAATCGGAGCTGATTACAGTGCCTCGTTTTGATTAACGGAGAGAGATCTAAGGCGGAGACGGTTCTATCAGTTTCAAAGCCTTCCCACATCTCGTATTTCATTTTCATAGCGGGGTCAGGAATTCAAAGGACATTTATCTTTCACTCTTTATAGCTAAAAAATGATTCTCGACGCTGCTAGTTTAATGCTAGTCAACTGCGCTGACCTTACACTTCCTATACTTCAGTGGAATTGCTCCAGATTTACACCAGCGGAGGCAGGTGCGCTTTCTCTGACGCTAAAGGAATCGATGAGCTTTAAGGAGGCCGCACCTGCTTGTTCCACATCTCAGGGGGGTTGGTGGAATTTCTAGGTGCTCAATTATTTTAGTTGGGTTCCAACTCTGCATATTCCATCAGTCAGCTTTACTGTGTGATGCAGCCAGAATGTGGATGTTAATGGGCCAAGTGCTGTTTCAGATGCACCCTGGGGTGCTGCAGAGCTCTGGTCCCCCCCCCCAGACCATCACTTCTTCTGCCAGGGCCTGACAAATCCGAGCACCTCTGAGCTGCTGCAGGAGATTAAAGCCACATTTCTTTTGTACTACCCAGTAATCTTTATGCTCGGCGGTAAAGTTAATGTACGGGATTGTCATTCGACTCATTTCACACCGGCTGCCGAGGAGCCTTCGGAGCACGAGGAGGTTCTGCTGCTCCCATCTCAGAGAAGGTCTGAGTCAGCAATCGCGAGGGGAAAGCATCGCACACCCACCCCTTCCCCACTTCCAGAGCCATCGCCCTCATTTCCAAAAGAACCATTAAAAAGAGTCTCGGGTTCCTGACGCTCGGCCCTGTCGTAACTACTCGAAAGCACCTCCAGGCCTCGACATCTCGACTTGTCAGAAACTGCCGCTCTCTTGAGGCTTGGCGAAAGGGGAAACGGGAGGAGCGCGAGCAGACAGCTCTGTTCTTTAGCAGCTGTGCTTCTTTTCATAAGGAATGAAGACGGGCTTACAGCGCCTATTAGTCGTTCCACAGCCACGTTCATTGGGAAGGGGAATTAGCTCCTGGCCGGCACACCACCGCTGGGTGGTACAAAGGAAAGACTCCTCCTTTAATCTTCTGCAGCAGCATAGCGGTGTCCAGGCTTGTCAGAAGCTGCCAGAGGAGTGATGGCCTTGCTGCTGACAGCCTCCTAATTGGGTAGTAGAAAGCAGCTCTCAAGGATGTGTTTGTGCCAACAAGTGTGGCTTGACATCAAGAGAGATCTGCTGAGGAAGAGAAGGGGGGGGGTGCAGTGGTGCCGCAGAGCTGGATGCTGTCCGAGCCTAGCAGGGCTTGGGTTTCACAGCCAGCAGAGCTTGAGAGAGCTGAGGTTACCTGTAGCTGGTGGAAAGCTATGGCAGAGAAGATGTTTGGCTGTAACCAGAAGCCATCGGAAGCGGGTGGCCTGGCTGCTCTGCCAAAAAAGAGGCTTCTGTGTCCTGGTGATGGGACTCGAGGTCACAAATTGCCCAGAAGTTGGGAGAGGAAAGAGCTGCGGCACTGGGAAGTGTGTGCCCACCACGGGTTTGTCCACTGGCCGTCCGCTTCTCTTGCTCCGTACCACATAACCACCAGTGCTCCCAGTGTTACCTGCTGCATTGCTGGCGCCCAGCAGCCTAGAACCACCAGGACCTCCTGTGTGAGCCCCTGCTTCTCCAAAGACACTACAAAGCAGCAGCAGAGCTGACAGAAACATCACACTGGAAAAAACAAGCGACTTTCTAATACTGCCTTCACTTCAATATTAACAGGAGACGCTGAATAACTCCACTGTGAGCCCTTGATGGAAGCTGAGTGAAGAAGTCAGTGGAGGAGAGCTGATGTGTCACTGTGCTTAGTTAACTCTAGAACTAAGTCAACGGGGAATGGAAACGGTTTAATCTGAAGATGCTCAGGCCCTGTGGTCATGGAATTAAATGTCTGCTCTAAATATAAATAAAGGCTGAAGAACTCATGGCCTGAAATGTCCGGAGGGAGAGCACAGGTGGGATGGGAGAGGCATCTGGCCCCAGGTGGAGGCTCTGGCTGGAGCAGAAAATTCAGGCAAGCGTGCCCAGACTTCTTCAGGCTTTGCTGTTCCTGCTGACCAGGAAGAGCAGCCACAACTTTGTGGTGATAATTTGAGTAGATGACGTCAGTGAAGGAGTCTAAAGGTCTCAAAAGGGGGCTAAGAAATTAGAAAGAAGAGCTCCAGGGAAGGGGGCATTCCAGAGTGAAAGGTCTGTTCTTCTTCTAGGTGTATTTCCTAACTGAGAGCAGCCCTGACCATGCTTCCAGTGGCACCAAGTCCATACAGAGCTTCTGCTGGTAACAGCAGAGAAGCAAAAATCAGCAACGGGTGGTGGTGACCAGATGGGGTGTGAAAGTACCGAATACTCTGCCAGCAAGGCTCTCGGCATCCCAGCTCTCCTCCTTTGGCACGCACCTGACTTCTCCACGTCCTGCCAGAGCAAGGAGAAGGCCCTGCTGAGAGCTGTGGAGGGGCTCCAGAGATGCGGCAGGTGCTTCAGGGCTGTAGCTGGTGCAGAGAGCAAGGAGACAGGACAACAGGCAGCTGCCAGCAGCAGCTTCCCCCGTGGGAACCCAATGAAGGCAAAAGGATCACACCAGGATAATTTCAACCCTGGTGGACAAGGTCCCAGGGGCTGCAAGGGCTGTATTATTTAAAAAATGTGTCACAATTGATGAATACTCCAACACACAGAAGAGTTTGGTAGGACCACTCTAAGAGATGTGGTATCAGAGTGCAAAGCTACCGGTTGTGCTGCCACCAGCGCTGCTTTCTCATCTAAATGATGCTCACCCGCGGGCTTGCGTGCAAGGAGAGGAAGCCAGACGGTCCATCACCACGGCACGTAGAGGCAGCGAATCATTTGGTCAGCGCTGGAGCTCAGCATGTTCTACTGACATCTGTGGCAACTGGAAATTTACCCATCCAATTTTCTCCTCCACCCCAGCCACCAAAGGGAGATCTCTCCAATTATTTTTCAGACAGAATTAAGGCTGGTGTTTACCCTCATCTCCCTGGTAACCCTCTTCTTGTGACCACATTATGCAACGTAATTGTAAAGCCGCCTCAGCTGGCTGGGGTTGTTATTAAATGCACTCTCCTTCTTTTTTTCCCAAGGTCGAGGTTAATAATTAGGTGGCTGGTGTGGCTGTTGCAGAACCTTGTTATGTAGAAAAGAAGCAAACAGTGTAAAGGATCCATCAACCATCCCCAGGTGAGGAGATTTCCGCGGAGCGTTGGAAGATCTGCGGAAGGTGGGCCAGTGAAGTAGGGTGAGTTAGTGAATGTGAAGTGGTCCAGCACACAGGTCTACAAGATGAAGCTTGGGCAGAGTTGCAGCATGAAGCAGATTGGATGAATTTCTATAGGGAATACGGGAGAGTGAGTGCTGAGATTTGAAGCTGAGCTCCAGCTTCTGAAATGAAGAGGTGAACGTGGCTCCTCTATGTGGCAGCTTTTATTGGAGCTCGCGTAAAAACAGTGAATTGAGCAGCTTGTTTTTCTTTGGCCGTTTCTTTCCAAAGGTCCATGGTACCTACACATGATGTGTAAGCACATTATATAGTCCCTGGGCCATTTATTTTGGGGGATACATTGGGATGGGAGAGCCACTCAGCAGGAGGTCTCACTGTTCCCAGGGCCCATCAACGATACATCCAGCAACGCCAGACAAACACGGTGATTTGCCTGGCTGAAGTTCAGAGGCTGGAAAAGGAGGACGTGGGCAGGAAAAGAGAAACTGAGGCACAAAGTCTTGCCCAAGCGAGTTCTCAGTGGCAGAGCTGGAAGCAAAGCTCATCTCTCCTGTCTGCAGCCTGCTGCCCATATGACCACTCTGCCTCCTTGGTGGCATCGGGATGGTCAATGGGAATGAGGTGACACCAGACTTCCTCATTAGAACCACCTCCCGTTACATTTAATTTGGGAAGATGGCATCTTAGAGCCCAAGAAGGAATTAAAAGCAGAAATAACAACATTTCATAAGGGAACAAGAGGACCAATGCTTTCCTGGAGCGACATTCTGGTGCATCGCCAGCTAGTGCCAAGGTTCCTACATCTACCTGGTGACTCTCAGATGATAACATGAAAGAGGGGGCCGGCGAGAGCTTGAAAAGCTACTTCTGTTTGGGAAAACAGCTTGGCAAGAAGCAAAAGAGAAAACCGCCTGGCTTAGAAGTTCTGTGTGTGCCCCTGCGTGTTCACAACTGCGCGCAGACACACTCAGACGTGTAATTACAGACACATAACAGACACGCAGGTACAAATGTGTTTATGTATAAACCCACAAACCTGTAAACGTATGTGTACGTATGTGTCTGTGTACAGACAAACAGCGGAGCCTGAGCTACAGCGTCTGGCTGGTCCTTGACTCCCTCTGAAAAGTTTCCCCGAGGGATTCCTTGCCCAGCCATCGGTTATTTTCCAAACGAAAAGTATTTGCGGGCCTGACTCAAAGCCCGTTTCGGTTCAGACATCTCTCCCCTGATGTCTGTGGGTTGGGATGAGATATTTAATGCCCAAATCAGAACTATCCCCAGTGCCCTGCTGGGGTGATTCTCGTGCACGAGCACAGGAGAGAGTCCTCGCCATGGAAAGAGGTGAAATTACTTGAGAGGACTCTGCTGAGGAGCTGTAGCCTTATGAAAACCGGGACGGGGTAATTGAATCTGGGTTGTGTGCAAGGCAGCAAGGGCTCGATGGGAGCAAGATAAATCAATAAAAGAGAGAGGAAATGGGGAGGGGGAAGCTTTCACAGTTTTGCAGTGAAATATCCCTTCATCTGACTGCCTCTAACTTACTTTTCATCATCCATGGTGTGATCTGCAGTCGCAGATTTCTCTCAGCCATAAACACAGACTTGGGTTGTTTGTTTGTGGTTCTCTTTCTTTCATCTTTGTTGCTTGTTGAAGAAAATAAGGCAAAACAACCCAAAAAAGCTTGTAACTGCTCAAGCTTCTCTATGCACCGGGCTTCTTATCTAGCATCTGGACCTCACAATCCCGGGGCAAACCTCACCCTGAGTGTGGTTTTTATTGTTCTGGTTTGTTTTCTCCTAGTTCAAAGCAAAGGTTAGCCCCCAAAGAGAGAAGTGTGTCCTTGATCAGGAGTCTTTTAAGTCCTCTGAATCATGCTTTACCAAAAGTAAAGTACCTTCAAGTTAGTGCATGTGGTCATCACTCAGGGAAAACTCCTCGTCCTTGCTATCACCACTTCCATCCTAAGGGAGGTGAGAAAATGCGGTAGCTAGGAGATGCTGAGGAGTCTGGGATATGAGAAAAACCAAAACCCAACCAGTGCTTGTGGAGACTGCACAGACCAGGCCAGAAATTACTGGCTAAAAAGGCGATTTCCAGATCTATGAAAAAACAAGAAATATTTTTTGCTCTTTGAATTATGTGGTGCCTTTCGTGCCATTAATATTACCCAGCGGTGATGTGAGTAGCCAATGTCATGGCGTTGATTCCCCAGTGGCAGGGTCAAATGTCCTCAGCAGTAGCTGGTGTATCGCCAGCGTTCCTAATAAAGACCAAGCTCCCAACTCGTTCGTGTTCCAAAACCCCAAACCAACTCAAACTTTCCACTTCTTTAGAGCATCATCCAAAGGGCTGGTGTGTCAAAGCTTCACTCCAGGGTGAAGGAGGAGGATTCTTCCGTTTGCAAATAGGTAAACTGAGGAACGGCGTGGAGCGCTGATTGTTCTAACACCGAATGGTGGGTCAGCAGCAGAACAAAGCCCAGATTACAGAAATCTTTATTCCTCATTGCCACCTTTCATGTTCATCGTTCACCTTTAGTCTTGGTCTTGACTTTTCTAGCCCACAGAAAGCGTTAACAGAAAATCTAGGCCACCGTCAGGGAGATTTAATTCTTCTATTTATGCCAAGACTTCAATCTTAATAACCTGCATTTTGGGCAACCAGCATCACTGGCTATTAAAAGCAGCAAAGTTAATCTTATTGAACACAGACTTCTCTAAATGACGGTGACCTGAAATAGTTCAATAGGATCCATAAGCTCTAGGGGGAAGGAAGCTGGGATATACTAAACAAATAAAGCTAGGAGCAACCTGAGGCTAAGTGGTGGTGGTGATGATGATCCCTGGCCTTCCAAAACCCAGCTGAAGATAGTCACTGGTCCAAGAGAGGATGTTTCTTTAGAAACAGGCACATTGAGCTATTTCTTTAGGTGACACCACTCATAGAAACGATGCAGTTTTACATCAAATGTTCTTATCGAGAAATATCTACAACAGTCCAGCTGACTTATTCATGGCGACCTTCCAACACCTGGAAGGGGCCTATAAGAAGGCAGGGGAGATCTGTTCTCAAGGCTTTGTAGCCACAGGACGAGGAGTAATGGTTTTAAGGTAGAAAAGGGTAGATTTAGGTGGGACATTAGGAAAAAGTTCTTTAATATGAGGCTGGTTGAGCACCGGAACAGGTTGCCCAGAGAGGTGCTGGAGGTCTCATCCCTGGAGACATTCAAGGTCAGGCTTGATGGGACTCTGAGCAACCTGCCCTAGTTTGAGATGTCCCTTCTTATTGCAGGGGGTTGGACTAGATGGCCTTTGGAGGTGCTTCCAAACCCAACACATTCCGTGATTCTATGGCACGTTATTCCAAGCACTGAATGCTAAATGCAGTTACTAACCATGGATCTGATCTCAGCCAAGAATTAGTCTATAGCGTGATCTTTATTAATAACACTTAATTGAAACCAAAAGTCATCCCTCAGGATTCTCAATCAACGAACACAAAGGAAAGGCCGCACTGGAAAATAACAGCTTCACAGAGAAAGGGACAATGGAAAGAAAGGCCCTCGCTAAAAATAGTGCTGGTCTTTTTGTCCCAGCGCAGGAAATGTCGGCACCACCAATCCCAGCGCTGAATAACGCTTTGTCTTTGGGAATGTGATTCAGCGGGAGGCAAAAGTAAACCTACAGCCAATTCTGCTGAGGGGAGTAAACATTCGCAGATGGGAAAATGGAGGCAAAGAGGTACGAAGGGACTTGCCCCGGATGAGAGAAAGAAGTCGCTCTTGATTACTGGTCGTCTGTTCTGGTGGGACACAGGAGTCCTCAGCTGGAGATGCCAAGTTTTATGGTTCACAGTGAGAGGTTATTGTATGTAAACCCAGTAAATGAAAATGGAATTGTCCCAGAAAAATATTTGTCTTTGTTCCTCAAAGGTGTTAGAACACAAGACTCTTGGTTAGTGAGCCACAGACCTTCTCGCTGGGCTTTTCTCTGCAAATCCAGTGGGAACTGCCACTAAACACCCGCACAAAGCTGTGAAGAAAAGATGCTTCCAGAAATGCCACTGGGTCAGAACAGCCCCCAGCAGTTTGATAGACACCCATCAGGCCAGGACACTGCGTCTCGGCAGCTTCGGTTCACCTTCTGCCGCACCAGCTCCTGCAAAGCCATGGCTTGGTTTAGTTTGGAACCCAGCCTGGTGTTGCCTGGTGTCTTTGCTGTGCAGCTTGTTGAAGGTTCGCTGACAACTTTAAGCCTCATACGGCATTTTCCGATTACTCCTTATCTAAGCAGATCCATTTGGTTAACCATCGGAACAGGCTGCCCAGGGCAGTGGTGGAGTCACCATCCCTGGAGGGGTTCAAAAAACGAGTGGATGTGGCAGTTTGGGACATGGTCTAGGGATCGGGGAGATGTTGGGATGAAGGTTGGACTTGATGATCCTAGAGGTCTTTTCCAACCTAAATGATTCTATGGTTCCAGGAGTTTGAGCCGTCCCATTAGGGACAGTGGAGCAATGCATTTATCATGGGACAGAGGGCTTAAAAATCTGAATTTCCTGTGAAATGGGGAAAAATAAATAGAAGGGAGGCAGCTTGCCGGTGTGTCTATAGTGTATGCGCAGCTGTTTCCTCTGCAAATGGAAAATTCACCTGGCATTATGGAAGTGTTCACCTTGTTCCATCAGGATATAAACACCCCGAACATCAGGGAAGTTTTGACTCAGCCTTTGGACTTTTTTAAACCTTGGAGTTGGAGAAACCAACCTCACAGAAACGTCTTTTTTAGTTTTTTAACACTGACATCCTCAGGCATGTTTCGGATCCACCTTTAAATTCAATGTCTGCTTTTTTTTTAACCCAATATATAAAGTTCCTAGCAGTTTTAATTTGGTTTTTGGGTTTTTTTTGGCAGGGTGTTTGTGTGTGTCTCATAACGGTTTCATTATTCAGTCTTCCGGAAAGGTTTATTTTTTACTTTTCTGATGACAGCGTAGATAGATCAGAAATCAAATAATCATCCCAGAATTCAGCCCTGTCTGTGAAAACCCAACAAAAGAGCCTTTTCCTTTAACAGAAATGAGACCGTCGTACTGTAACAGCTTAAAATACAGCGGAGATGAGGTTTTTAAAGAATAAGAAAGATGTCTTCTAATGACCAGGGATGGCTCTAAAGTATTGCGAGAGCTTCGTTCAAAGCCCCTTGAAATGAGTAACTGTCCTTCTGCTGACACTCCTAATCTTTGAATCAGGCTCATTAATGTGTCGCAGATATTACATCCCCGGCTGCCAAAAAGCGGAAAAAATTAGAACGTGGTCATAAAAATAGGCATCAAATACGTTTCTCTTCTGGGAATTCATATAGAAGTGAAGTCTTTCTACCACTCTTCACGGGTGCTTTGTTGTGGATATTTTCTTACTATTTTTAAAGGAATTATCAGGGCAAGCAGCTCGTCGCAGCCACAACTCTGCCTCCAGCAGCGGCCGGTATCTAATGCCCCAGGGACTGGGAAATGCTGGAATTGCTCTATTAGTTTTCACTGTAAATCAGCCCTTTCCTGGCTGTGCCGTGCCGATGGAGAGGAGGAAGGGTGGGAGGGGAACTGGAGATATTCAAGCGAGGCTTCCCCATCTTTACAGAATTATTGAGGCTGGAAGACTCCAAGATCATCGAGTCCAGCCTGGCTTCCTTGTGATTAATTCCGGATCGATTCTTCGTACACTCCGGCTTTTATAGCTCATTGACACCAACCGGGGCCAAGGTCCAGCTGACGGTTGGATTGCCTGCCAAGAACCAGGGGCCATCTCGGCGCAGACGCCCGTAAGTGCTCGCTGGGGGCTGGAGATGAGGCTCAATGTAGTTGGCCCCTTTGAATCCCAGGTAGAAGCAGAAGACCTGGGTCCTTTACCGGTGGATCTCAAGGTACCACACGGACATACGTGTGCGCGTGGCCATGTGTGTATATATAGAAGAGAAGGCGAGAGCTGGTGACTGTCGCTCAGGCCCTGCGCGCAGCTGGGAAGAAGCCAGTCCCACGGATCCAGGTGCTCCTTCTTTGCCAGCCCTTGGGATCACTCGCAGGTTGCCTACACCCCTGAGCACCCCCCAGCCCACCCAGAAAACCTTCTGAAATGGGGGAAGGCCAGGCCGGCTGCCAGCCCAGGCTCCGGGGAGCCCCGGCTCCTGGAGGAACCCAGCGGGTCCTGATGCTGCCGCTTCCCAATCGCTCCATCCCCGGGCGTCCAGGGAAGAAACGGGGCAGCTGTCTCTTTAAGTGTGATTTCCTTCTATTGTATTTGAATCGTGATCAGGAAAAAGGAAATGAAACCAGAGACCCGGGGCTGAGCCGCGGAGGAGTAATAACAATAATAACCGCAGCGATGCTCATCTCCCCATTTGCAGCCCATCCAGCCGGCTCCGGAGCATGTCCAGAGCTGCCCAGGCTGCCAGCCTGAGCGGAGGAGCCCGGGGAGCCGCGGGAGCAGCCCAGGCAGCCGTTTTTCCCCCCCCCTCCATCCCGCTCCCGGGGCCGGAGCGGCGGGGATGGGAGGTCAGAGCCCCGCGGAGCCGGAGCCCGGCGGGGGGAGAGCGGCGGGCGGCAGCCCCAGCCCAGCTCTTGGTGGTTTGTTGTTGTTTTTTTTTTTCTCTCTCTCTCTCTCTCTGGTGTTGCAGGAGGAAATCCTGTGAATGTCATCGGGGGGCGGAGGGGGAGCTCGGCCGCCGAGAAGGCTTCGCGGGCAGACGGCGGGGGCAGAGCCCACCCGCGGCACGCCACAAAGGAGCCAGCGCTGCCCATGTCCTCGGCCATCGAGAGGAAGAGCCTCGACCCTTCCGAGTGAGTGGCCTCTTTTTTCTTCCCGCTTTTCGCAGCCCCCCCCCC
>VZZY01003170.1:321605-342067 GCA_013400335.1 Eurystomus gularis
AGGCGATGGAGAAGAGGAGAATTTCCCCCCCCCCCCCCTCCCGTGGGTTTCCCACTCGTGTCCTAGGCCAGGCTGTGCTCCGCAGCTTCTCCTGTCGCTCCGGCTGGCGAGCGGAAAGCCAGAGGCATTCCAGCCCTGGGCATGCAGCTCTGCTGGTCTGGAACCATGGTAAGAGAGAAGTAAAAAAAAAAAATATATATATATTATAAGAAAATGTCCATTTTCAGATAACGCTGAAACCATTGGGCTCAGTAAACTTGAGTCATTCGCGGTTTGTTTCCTGTGAGATACTAAAAACGCTGTCGCTTGAAGCCCGGACTCAACACATGGGAGCTGCTTCTTTGGGGGATGAAATCATTTCAGTCGGTGTCGCACCTGACCTTTTATATGTCACATTTAATCTCATTCTATATTTTTTTTAAGAAACGATAATCCCAGCTCCAAGGTATACGATGTCCGGGTTTCAGCTACAAAAGTTTTTGTCATCTTTCTTTATTTACCTGCCTTCTGTTCTAGTAGTGGCTTAAAGGGCTGGCTTGGAAATCTCTGGACATCACAAAGCTGATGTGTAAACCAGCAGCTCTGTTCTGTGTAAACACCCGTCGGGCGGTTCCGGAGCTCAGGGCTTCCAGAGGAACCCGGCTTGTGGCTCCTGAGACACCCGTAAGGTGAAATATTTGGGGGTCCAGCTGAGGTTTCAGAGAATAGATAATAAAGGATAATAATAATAATATGAGGGGTCCATCTGACGTTTCAGAGAATAGATAATAAAGGATAATAATAATATGAGGGGTCCACCTGATGTTTCAGAGAAGGATGATGATGATGATAATAACAACAATAATAATAATAATAATAATAATAATGTGCCTTCTATTGGAAGGCTCTTAGAACTTGTCAGAGCGGAGCCCACGTGTTACCAAAAGGATTATGGGGCCCAAAAGAATAAACTTGGAAAAATTAGGGTCTAATCAAATATAAAGCTCCCCACGCTTTTAACAGAAACTCGCAGAACGGAGAGCTGGCAGGAGAGGGATGTTATGATGCAACTTTGCCAGTCTGAACTCAGAAGAGTGAAAACCAGCACAGAATATAATCAGATAATATCTTAGGGCTCGGCTTGCCTACTTACAACCTGCAGGATCAGTTTCTCAGCGCACAAGCTCTTGACGAGTGGTCGCTTCTCCCTGCTGAAGAAAATTTTTGCCGGGCAAACCGCTGACCCAGTAAATAAGCTCGAGCAATGTGATTTTCCTCCTGTTGCCTGCTGGAAACTGGGCGCAGCCTGATCCTTCTCCATCAGTGTAGGTCTCCTCTGCCCCCACCAGCCTAAGGGAGGACAAACCAGTGACAGGAACAGCGAGGAGAGACTCGGGGCTACGGCGAGAACCCAATAATGTAGGAAAAATGGTGGGGCTCCGCTCTACCAGAGATGGAGCGCCTTGGTCACCATCCAGGGAAGCATAAATGTGCAAATGCCTTCCTGGCCTCTAGCCACAGGTGGAAAATGAAGCAAGTGCTTAAAGGATTGAGCCAATAGGTTTTTTTATTAACTCTCCCGGGATGAGACCTTCGGTGGCAGCTCCGGGTTGTTTCACACCTCACAGAGCCAAGCTTGGGCGCCTTGCTTTTAATTTCTTTGCTGTTTTATTGGGGGGGAGGCAAAATTGCACGAAAAGGCAAAGAAGAGAATTCCTTAAGAAAGCAGCTTTGAAGAAAATTCTTGCTTTCCCCCCAGGTATTACCAGAGCTTTTTAAAAAGGGGAAAAAATAAGGTGCGTGGATAGTCAACGCTAATATCACAATAAACATTTGTACCTCTTTTCTTTGTCAATCCCAAATAATTGAGCTGTGATGGCACAGGCCCATCCCAGGGGGTTCATGCCCTTAGCTGAAGGAAAAATAAAGAAGTCCGAGGTAAAAAATTCTGACTCTGTGAAAAACATCAGCAAAAACTTAAACCAGTTGGGTGACAGTGTTGTTGTATTTCTTCGTTTCATGCTCTTCAGAGAAACGTCATCCCCAGGCTTAGTCTTCCGATTTCCCTTTCCCAAAGGAAAGTTGGCTGCCTGTAAAGTCCCTCAGGTGCCTTCTCTCGTTCTTTAGCTCTTGGTGAGGCAGAAATTCCCTTTGCTCCCAGCGGCGTGGCTGCCAAAGCTGGCAAGCTCAGCTTTACAATATCTGCTCTTACTTTTTGGGGTTCCTTCAGAGATGTTTTCTGGTGATGCTGGGGTTCTTTAGTAAGCCACAGGGGATTCTGGAGGTTGTCCGTGTTGATGAGGTCACTTGCAGTTGTTTACAGGTAAACCTTTCTAATCTCGTTGGGGAAAAAAAAAGCTTTTTTTTTTTTTTTAATGGAAATGAAAGCATGTTGTGGACAAACCAGAATTGTTGGAAAATGGGAAGGATGACAAGAACTTTGCATTTCTCAGTCTGCGTAGACATCGCCAGTGTTTCTATGAGATGGTGAATCCCAGGCTGGTTTTTGACTGTACTTTTGAAAAAGTTCCGTTTTTAGTGATAGAAAAGTCCCATTATGGGAAAGGCATTTCTCTTGTAAGAACAGCGTGGACTGAGGCACGGGACTGAGCAATTCATGTGCTGGCCAGTAGAAGAAAAATGATGTGTCTACACAGACACCAATGTCCTTGGAAAGGGGTAGAAATGAAGGCCCGTGAGTGAAACAGCGATTGCCACGTTTGTGCCTTATGCTTTGAAGAAAAACTTAAAAATGGGTTAGCAATTCTTTGGATATTCTTATTAACTCCATCCATTTAAGCTGCTCTTTTTCATTTTTTTTTTTTTCTTAAAGCAAAAGAAGAGTGTAGTCCTGCTCCCTCTGATGGCAAAGGGAATAAATCATTTACTCCGCTGGGAGAAAAAAATGAGGATGTAATCCCTGTCCTAACTCGACCGATCTTGTGTTCCGTTTGGTTTTTCCTTCTCCTTCCTTTCACGCGGGTTCTTTCAGAGCACAGCTTCCTTCTCCAACGACTCTTTCGTTCCCTCAGGGAGCCAGTGGATGAAGTCCTCCAAATTCCCCCTTCGCTGCTGACATGCGGCGGTTGCCAGCAGAACATCGGGGACCGCTATTTCCTGAAAGCCATCGACCAGTACTGGCACGAAGACTGCCTCAGCTGCGACCTGTGCGGGTGCAGGCTCGGGGAGGTGGGAAGGCGGTTGTACTACAAACTGGGCAGAAAGCTCTGCAGAAGGGACTATCTCAGGTACGCAACCCACGCGTTCTACCCACGCTCCCCTTCCTTCTATTGTTGAAGAGAAGGCTCCGAGGAGACCTTCTGGTGGCCTTCCAGTATCTTCAGGGGGCCTAGAAGAAAGCTGGGGGAGGGACTTTTTAGGATGTCGGCTAGTGGTAGGACTAGGGGGACTGGATCAAAACTAGAGGTGGGTAGATTCAGATTAGATGTTAGGAAGAAGTTCTTCACCATGAGGGTGGTGAGACACTGGCACAGGTTGTCCAGAGAGGTGGTGGAGGCCCCATTCCTGGAAGTTTTTAAGGCCAGGCTGGATGGGGCTCTGAGCCACCTGATCTAGTGGGAGGTGTCTCTGCCCATGGCAGGGGGGTTGGAACTGGATGATCTTTAAGGTCCCTTCCAACCCTGACAATTCTATGATTCTATTATTTCTGCTCTGCTTAGTCCTTTAATTAGCCTGGCTAGGGAGCAAAGATCCAGAAAGGATTCAGTTTTGATTACTCTTAAACGCAAAGCCTGAGAGCAGTCGCAGTTGTAACAGCAGCGTTTGCAAGCTCAGGTTTATGATACGAGCTCCTGTATATTGGGGTTCATGCACAGATGGTTTATGATACAAGCTCGTATATATTTGGGGTTCATGCACAATGCTGTATGGTACTGTTGAGGTTCTTCAGTAAGTTGTAGATAAATTTGGAGGTTATCTGTGGATTAGGTCACTTAGAGTTGTTTATAGGGTAAATCTTGTTGGAAAAAAAAAAAATTAAAGGAAATGAAAGCATTGCTACATCTTGTGGACCAAAGAGAATTGTTTGCAAATGTGAAGAATATGGTAAGAACTTGTAGGACTTTGGGGTTGTTGGCATCCATCAGCCTTGCACATACACAACCTGGTAGCTCCAGGTGAACCATGCGGTGTCAGAGTGGGATTCTGGCCAGTAGAAATTGGGAAAAAGGTGATGAATTTCAGCAAGCTCCCCTGAGCTGACAATGAACCGGTTCCCCTGGACGGTTTGAAGAAGTTCTGTGCTTCTCCAAGCATTGCCTTGGAGCTGAAAGGTCTAGAAAACCAGGTGCCAAGATCGGCGACTGATGAAAGATCATTTAGTTCCCTCATTTAAGAACCTGGTCTCCAAGGTAACTGAATTAAATTCGTTTTCCTGATGCAGTAATATCAGCTCTGTAAGAGATGCTGGATTCCTCTAACCAGCAGGGCTGCTCTGCCTGCTTGGTGCCTGGTCGCTGCCTTTGGTCCACAGGTTGTTCCCTCACTTTTTCTGCATCGCTGGCAAAGTTACCCGGGACCCTTCCCGCAGAGGAATGCGATGTGCTGTGTGTTTGTTGCAAAGCTACAGCCCGTACAGGAAATTTTGACTGCACTAATTTGGATCCAGTGGATTTTTAGCGTTCTTAAGCCTGGTCTTGATCAGACAAGAATTTACCCATTTTGCTAAATCGCATCCCAGAAACGCAGTTGTGACGGATATTTTCGTTAACGACTCTCTGCCTGTTTTGCCAAATTTTGTAAGTAGAAGGATTAAATTGGGATTAAGATATTTCACAAAAGCTGATAACAAAGGACCTTTACCTTTTTTGGTTACCAGTAAGGTGTGTTGATCTTTGCCGTGCTGGTCGTGTACCATTCTCCTGATGGATCTCTTGTGTGCCAGGAGCTCTGTGGAACAGAAAAATGGTATCGGATATTTTTTCAGCCACCCTACTGAAGGCGGATTTACCTGCCAGTAGAAACTAACCCCAAGTCTCAGTGGAGTTCCTAATTATGACATCCCTGAGCTTTACCGATGGGAATTCTGCCAAGCAGAAACTGAGAACTGAGCTCTGCTGATGGGGCCGCTTGTAAATACTCAGCGTACGCAACCAGCCAGCAGTGATCCAGCGTTAACTACGCTTTCCACGTACTTTTCGTCTTAAAGTTGGAACAACAGAAAGTGTGGCAATACGATGAGTGTATTTTCTTGCAGTGAAAGTCAATGGTTTTATTCATTTAATAACGCAACATATAATATCTGCCCTCACTAAGGAATAATTTGGCAACCTTTGTGTAACCTTAGTGTTGCTTTCCCTGGGCAGAAGGAAACACTGACATCTCCTGGTAGACGAAAGAATTGATGGCTTGTGCCCTTAAAGATCTAATTTATTGGGCGTCCTTTTCCCAGTTCAGAAGATGAGACGAAGCAGGCGCAGCGCACGTCAGAGAAGTGTAGGAGGTGGAAAAACTCTTTCTAGAACTAATGTGGAAACTTGGAAGTCAAACACGATAGGTGTATACTTTGAACGAGTAAAACGTACTATTTCTCCCTGCTTTTCAGAAAATATAATAATAATTTGTCCCTCCTTGTTTATTAATGAGTTGACTCACAAGCTCTGTAGCCAGCAGAGCTGCCTAACAAGTTTAGGCCAAATTGATCAATGGAAATGTAATTTCTGATGATCACAGAAGTGGAAGCATTAGCATGGCACAACTTCATGCTATGAGCTGGGGAATCTTTACTCCTCCTGAAGCTGCTCAATGATTTAGGCTAAGGTCACCGATCAGAGGAGTCAATGATATTGAAAATGGGTGAGGACCTTGGAGTTTCTACTTCAATTTTTGTTATTGCAAGGTTTAAGTTCTGCTTGGCAGCTTTCCACGTGACCTCTAACTCTGCAGTACCGGGACTGATGGGTCAAGGCGCTGATGTTGTGTGCTTGTTTTGGTTTGGTTTTTCCCATCTTCTCAGCAAAGGAACTCCACTTACTTCTCTGCTGTTGTTGTTTCAGGCTCTTTGGCCAAGATGGCCTCTGTGCCTCCTGCGACAAGCGAATCCGGGCTTACGAGATGACCATGCGGGTGAAGGACAAAGTGTATCACCTTGAATGCTTCAAATGTGCTGCCTGCCAGAAACATTTCTGTGTTGGGGACAGATACCTCCTCATCAACTCGGACATAGTATGTGAACAGGACATCTACGAGTGGACTAAGATAAATGGAATGATCTAGCAAAGACATGCCTCCCTAGTCAATAAGAGACATCTCATGGGCGACACCGATGCCTAGCTCCGGTGAGGAGATCATCACTCGAGCTATGGGCTTTGTCTAAAATGGGGGGAAAATACCCCGGCGTCAGCCCTTTGCAGGCAGTGCCACGTAGAATCTAAACTACATATAGGTGAAGAAGGGAGACCGAAGCAATAGTAGATAGACTGACTTCTGTTAACAAAGGCGTGTGGACAATAACTGACATCAGCCACGTAGGCGAGAGCTGGGGAACAAACACCACGAGATAACAAATTTTCCTCACTGGAAAAAGAGTAGGGACTTCTGTAAAGAGATGTTATGACTCTGTCACCTGCAGACTAGGATTGTGCAATTCCATTTTCTTCTCGTCTCGTTTTAGTTACTGAGTTTAGACAACAGCTCCTAATGTAGACATGAGGAAGGGCCACCACTTATAGGGTCATTCTATATGGCCTTACACGTTGGGTAGGAGAGAAAGAGGGAAGAGGGTGGGGGTTGTTTTTGCATGATTTTTTTTTTCCTTTGAGAATGAACAGTGCATCCTCTGGTCCCAAACTCTTCTTTAAAAAACAAAAATCCTGCTGAATAGTTGTTTTCAGGCACTGCTGTTTCAAGATGAGATGTTCCACAGATCATTTCTATATGAATATAAATCTAAAGAGTTGTTCAACTATTTTATTAACTTAGATTATATCGATAAAATATTTGTTGTGTGTAGTAAGACTCTGCAGCTTTAATAAAAATAACAGAAGATTTGAGTGTTGTTCTTTCTTCTTTTTCTGGAGTCGGGCTGGATTTTTTTGTTTGTATCATTTATTTGATTTTTTGGTAGCAGGGTTTCTACACTTCGATGCCTGCTGGGTTCTCCTAAGGCCGCATTTCAAAGCAGTAATGTAAGAACACTGAGGTCTCAGTAAAAGCCTTGTAGACCTCTTCATGCTAAGGAGAAATCAGCGCTGTAGGAGAAATTAGCGATGTGTGACACTGAGGCTCTGGTGATTATGAAGATGTTTTGAGGGTGGTGGTCCACAGAGAAATACATTTGGGTGCTACTTCACAACAAAGACAGAGCCGATCTGATCTCAGAGGAGATCATGTAAGATTAGGGTCTTCTAGAAATGTAGCTAGTCCTGATTTTGCTCGGGATTATTGAATCCAAGACAGTTGTCACTTGCTTCTTAAGCAAAAAGGACGTTTCTTAGCATTATAACAATACTGAGAACATGAGAAGCACGACTGGTCAGGCAAAAGTGGACATTCGGTACCTTACTCCCACAGAGACAAGTAGTGGGTGTTCAGGCAAGCAGGGAGTGACCTCCTCATGAAGCCTTTCCAGCTTGTAGGAAGGTCTGATGAGCTTTGTGTGAGCTTGCCTTCAGAGCCCTCTGCTTCACACTGGCTCTGTGAGTTTGCCTAGTCCCCTTTTTTTCACCCTTTGTCCTCCATAAAGTCCCAAAACAATTATTTTCACAGTTTAATTCTATGATGTGTTTATTTCAACACTTGTGGCTCATTGGTTGACCCCCATATTACGAGAGATAATGAATGGTCATTTGCTATAGCTTTTTGTTTTTTCCACTGTTCTTGAATTTAAGATGGAGAGACCTTCTCGCTCTCTACAACTACCTGAAAGGAGGTTGTAGCGAGGTGGGGGTCGGTCTCTTTTCACAGGTAACAAGTGATAAGATGAAAGGAAATGGCCCCAGTTTGTGCCAGGGGAGGCTTAGGTTGGACATTAAGAAAAATTTCTTCCCTGCAAGGATTGTGAAGGGCTGTGCCAGGCTGCCCAGGGCAGTGGTGGAGTCCCCATCCCTGGAGGGACTGAAAAGGTGTGCGGATGTGGTGCTGAGGGACACGGTTTGGTGGTGGAGTTGGCTGTGCTGGGTTAACGGCTGGACTCAATTATCTTGAGGGTCTTTTCCAACCTAAATGATTCAATGATTCTCTATCATATTCCCTACAACTTGTTTTTTTCTGAGATGAGCAGTCTAAGTTCCTTCTCGCACGAACGCTGTTTCATGTCCCTGATAATCTCTGTTTCTCATCTCTGTATGTTTTCTAGTCCTACATTATCCTTTTGGAGAGCGTCACTAGAACTGCAAGTTGTGTTCAAAGGTAATAAAAAAAAAAAAAGCTTATAACACAGCTGAACGAGTCTGACAGCCCACTCAGAAGATGTTTGTCATGTCCATTCATCCCATCAGTGCTAACACATAAGGAATAGCACCTAAACATATGGATATCTCTTCCTCTGATTATTTCCAATGCACTTGTCACCTCAGAGATCTCTGAGCCAAGTGGCAGCACTGACCGATGACGACATTATGCATTTTACCGCAGATATTCTGAGAGCTCTTTCTTCTTCTCTTGCTTTTCTTGTCACAAGTAGCACTGGGGACAAAACCCTTTAAATCTTACTACCAGTGCAATTGGAAACTATACATAATGAGATCATGCTGGAACAGTCTAATTTTGAGGGCGCTGTGATTTAGCTCTTCTGAAGTGACGTGCTGACCTCTGGAGGCCACGGGCACCTAATTATAATTACAATCCTTCGTTTAAAATATAGCCCTGCCAGCCCAGGCAAGAAAGCTTTGTAACCAAAGAAAATACAGCTGTCAGCCCTCTTCACCCTCAGTGGCTCCTTGCAAGTACTCGGTCTGGCTAGAACTAAAGCCTCAACATCCCTGTCAGTTCGCACAGCTTGATGGACGCACCCAGGATGCTAACAGAGGGTTGAGGTGCGCAGTCGTTCTTCAGGTCGCTGCATGGGAGCACACAGAGCGAGCTCTGCGTCACCAGACAAGGTAGTACCAACAGCTTCGTGGCAGATGTCTCTGAAGCTTTCAAGCGATCATGCCCTGCCGTGTCCCTCTCAGAGCCCCTCTTCCTTCCCCCCTTGTCCTTTCCCCCCCTTCCAAAAGATACCTTGATAGCACTACTGTGCGAGCGGGGCAGAGGAGCGCTTATGGCTTCATGAACACCTACATGTTCACGGCCAGAAAATGTTGCAGACGATGGCAGGCCGCTCTAAAGCTGATTTTTCTGCTGACACGTGAATGATGGAGATGAACAGGTATCAAAGTGTGTGTTGTATACTGGGAAGACTGGGACTCTGCTCCATCCCACAGCTGAAAGGGCCTCCCAAGACCTTGTGTTTCAGATCACAGGTAGCCATCTGCTGATAGTCCTGACTGCCTGAGGGACAATGAGCTTCCCTTTGACAAAGTAAACCACGATTTTGACCTTTCGGAATTGCTGCGAAGAGAGGTTTTGAGCCACATCCTGATCTCATACAGCATGATGATGTAACTGACTCTCAAATAACGGAATGATAGCATCGATGTGACCAGAATCAACAGCTATCATTACAGGTAGGAGTTTCGACGCTAAGGCCTTTCCGGTGTAATTTTTACCCTTCCCCAGGCATGCTGCAGAGCTGATTGCCCTCATTCCACCTCACAGAGAGATCTGACTTAAAATTTAGGGTAAGGAGTCTTGCTAACGTCTGGGCTGAGATTAGGTAGGAGTGTCAATCATTCCGGGAGGCTTTGTGGTTTTGCACTAATGAGAGCAAGATCCGCGATTTGTTCCCATCTCAGAAATTTCCCACCTTGCATGAAACTTTTGGTAAGGTAGTTAAATATTCTGCTTCTCGGTTGCCCGCCTTATTCTGTAGAATATCATTTAGAACTTCCAAATGGAAATACACTCATTATTTTGAGCAAGGTACCATTTCCACAGGAAAAGTCGCTTTTAAGCCTAAATGAATATATTTGTAAGGGAAGGACGCTGCAGGCTCCACAGCGGATAATCTTTATTTTACTATAAGAGCTCCAGTTTTATCTAGTCTATGTAGTTTCAGAAAGCTGAACTGGAAAGCAGCAACCTGTGCCAGAAGAAGGGCCTCCACTTGAGCAGTAGTATTACTCTACCTGCGTAATTATACCAGTCTGTTGATGGACTTTTCCCTCCAGACTTTTAACTCTTGCTCTCCAGAGCCAGGAGGAGAGAGAACAGATTTCTCTTGGAATTAGTGCAACCAGCACTCCACCTCTGTCCTCGTCTCAGGTATGTTCCTTACAGTAAGGACTCTCTCCTGGAATAACGATATGATGTTACAAAATTAACGGCAAAAATAAAAGCAAAGATTATTTGAAGCCATAAGCAAAAAGCACAAAAATCTGAGCACGCCTTCATCAGCTGGTATTCAAATGCATTGTCCTTTATATGTTTTCAATATCAGCAGTATTTTAAAAAGCGTATCATCCTTCAAGATTTCCCGTCTTTGTCCCCATTATTCAATGTCATGGTAGGAAGATGAGAGCATTACCATCGATATCACTTTTTTAATTCCCTGCCCTTGAATAAGGGCAATAAGAACCCCACATAATAGAGTTTTCAGCGGAGGGAGTAAATGGGAATCGGTTGTTAATTCAATACAGGATACAGAGGCTGTCTCTCCCATCTCTTTTTCTCAAGGTAATACTGTGCCTCCAATTGTCATTATCACCAAGAATGAAATTATTTGAATTCTGGACACATCAGCACAAAACCGAAGACTCCCTGCCAATTCCGTAGCCTGCTTGGAAGAGAACATCAGAGAGCATCACTCATTTATACGACTGCCAGCCTGAGACTGTAAATTCAGAAAACAAGAAGGCCTCAGGTGCTGCACTTTAACGTGTCTCTCTGCTCCTGAATCACCCCCCTCGGCACCCCCGTCACATCCAAGGTAACATTTTATCTCTGAAAGGCAAAGCTTTCAAGCATCTGCCGGGGTGAGCATACACTCTGCATGGCCTGGATGTGACTTGGAAATGAGACTATTAAGTATATTAATTGATAACTGTCACTTGTGACTTTGAAGGAGATTCATGACACTTGGAAAAATAATCTATAAAGATTGTTGTTGCTTTAAAAAGACAGCGCAGCATCAGCTTATTTCACTTGCAGCAGGTTCATCTCTTTTATAGAGCCTGCTGCACTGCAGGCGAAGGGAATTTTAATGGACGCTGGAAAAAAATGATCTATTCCTCTGTCCCGTGACAAAAAAGAAAGCATAAAAAGACATAGAACAGAGAGATTGAGATATGGTATCAGAAAACATTTAAGGAACGGTAATTAAATTAAGATTCGGAAGTCCGTCAAGGAGATGAAGATTAAACTGGCAGAAAGTTGAACCTTGTTTGAAGCAACTGGTTCCCTCCTGCTGTGGGTTGTTTTATGCCAGGCTAATGAGAAGGCACATCTCTGAAAGGTTCCTAATAAACCAGCAGATCTCTGATGGTTAATTAATAAATATATTTTGCAGGAGTACCTCATGCTCCGTTTAGCGCTTTTCAAGTGCCTTGCAAGCATGAACGCGTGACTCTTTTGGAGCTACAGGCCCCTCTCTATAGGTGGGGAAACTGAGGCACAAGGTAAACGCAACCTGCTTAATAATCACCCAGTAACTCAGCCAGGCCTCTACGAGAGCAGAAGTCAGATCTCTTGGCTGGGGCGTGACCACCCAACCGCGGACCATTCGGCAACTGCTGGTGAAGCAGGTCTGGGTACTGCACGGCCTGACCTGCCCAATGGCAGGGATCTCAATGCACTCTGAACATTGCAGAGCAGTCTCAGATAGCATTTTGTATGGATACTTTCTATGAATCACACCTGACCGCGATCTACAGCTCTCCCTGCATGACAGACAATCCCGTAGATAAAGCTCAGCCGTGTTTGCAGAATCGGGAGTTAACAGCTTGAAGGGACGTTTGGGCATGGGTGGTAAAACCTCATGAATTTCTGCCAAAATAAATGCATTTGATGACATCTATGGCTTATTCTTCAAACGCAGAGAGTGACCCACCACTTCACTGTAGCAATACTCAAGCAATGCTTGAAGCATCCTTCAGCCTCCTTGTCTATGTTCTTCACCAACAGCAAATGGATGACCAAAAAGCTCCTGTTTAACAGTTTCTCTATTAAATAATTAGTTTTCAAATATTTAATTGGGGGGGCCTGAAAACCAGATCATGCATGAAAATCCCATTCAAGATTTTCAGGGATGAGATTTTCTGTTTTTCTAATGAAAAAGTTGAATGCACTTTTTGCTGAATGCTTCCTGACCGTCTCAGCTCCTCTCTGGCATGTTCTGGTTGTGTTTCTAGACCAGCGTAATGCAGCGAAGCCTGTAACCGTGGGTGAAAGAACTGGGAGAAGTTTGATTTCTGTGGAGGTGCTGGAATGGAGGGGCAACAAGCGATGCTGGGCTGACTAGAGTGGTGGAAAGTAGCTGTTGCTCTGCAATGTTGAGAGGGGAATAACCTTTTAAAACCATGACCCAAGAGAGCTACGTCCTTCTGTAGTCCAGTAATTTTCATGTGATTCCTGAGATGATTCCTCTTCAGGGATCCATGATTCCTCTTCAGGGCTGTATCTTCTTGGCTTGGTTGGTAAAAGCTCACTCTAAGAAGGCTATGAAAGGAGCCTGGAAAGCAAGGCAGGGTTTTGTTTTCTTGCTTCGGTTAATCGTTGCAGCCTTCTGTCTAAAAGACAAAAAGTAAAAGCATTTATTTCGTGTGAAGCCTACCACAAGTGTTTGCCAGGCTACTTATGGCAAAAAAAGATCTGGAAGCAGTGGTGCAGCAGCCCAGCAAACCAGCATCTGAGATACGAGCAGGGAGGCAAAAGCCCCTGGATGTAACAATTGAGAGTTTAGATAGGTTTACTCGTAACCGACTGATGATCCTGATATTAGTGACCCTCCTGCTCTCTGTGTGTAGCTTCCACAACATAAGCTGTCAGTGAGGAAGTGTATTTTCCCTTTCTCTGGCAGTAGGTTTGGATGCTTGTTAGTACAGGGAGTAGCCTTTCAACCATGGCAGTGGAGCCCTTGAGTTCAGTCTCCAGCCTTCTGACCTTTTTAGACCCGATTTGGGGCTGGGAGTGGACGTTTGGTTTCTCCACACCTCAGACATTTGTCCTGCGTCTCGTATCAGATAACTTTACCAATGTCTGTCACAACAGCCACGCACTGATTTTGAGATGCAGGTGATTTACTTATTTACATTTATTTTAAAGAGACAATCACAATAAGACGGAAATTCTTCTTTGATACGACACATAGTCTTCAGTCTGACGATATCCCAGAACATCTTGACAGCTACCCGAAACAGTGATTAGGTCACATGTTGATATATCATTAAAAAAAAGACCTGCAATCACCAACCTAAGGACGCTTTACAACACTGAGAAATTCTCAGCCAGCCCTAAGATAACGCTCCATCCCAACGCGGTTATGGTTTTTTTGCAGTCGGTAGGTGTGAGCAAGCGCTGAATGAGCTGTGGTGCAGTCACCCTGGAATTCTTGGAGCTGGACCAGCAGTGACTTTGACCCAACGTGCATGAGAAGCGTGTTGTTCAGCTGATAAGGAAACTGAGAACGTGCATCAGCAAATACGGTTTGTTTATCCCCTAAGAACTGTTTTTGAGTAGCACAAGCAAAAAGAGGCCGGGTCTGCACTAGACAGATAAGAGCTCTGACCAGAAGGACGACCAAAGGTCGCACTAGGCCTCCTGGAAACTTCAAAAGAGAAGCCTTCGGTGGGAATGGATGACTAAGGGAATTGCAAAGGCCTTCTGGAGTCTTTTATCTTTGTGCTACCTCTTCAAATCCAGCTCAACACTTCAGTCATTTGTTGCTGCCGTCGTCTGATGAACGTACGCTGGCTTCAGCCTTGTTCCTACCGCACAGGTGTTTGTAGCCAAAAACCCCTCCGCTGTGGTCGCGAGTGAGTGGCCGCTTCATTAACAACCTCAGCTAATAACCTAAAGAAAGAGTGTGGAGCTGAGAAGTGAGCTGCTATCTGGTTCATACAGATGGGTTGGTTTTTTTTTTGGTCAGGAAAGACTCAAGACCAGCAGAATTTTCTCTAGGGGTGCCTTATTATTCCCCATGTTCCTCGTGTAAAAAAAACTCGAGATCCCACACAAAATAAACAGGGTTCCTGAGTTCCCACACAAAAAAACCAGCACTTTCCACAAGATCCTGAAATATTCCTCCAACCCTTGCTTTCTGCAGGGTCTCTCACACATCCCCTGGGCCGTGAATCGTGTTGTTGCACCATGAATCGCACGCAGTGAAAATGGTGTAAGTGCGTGAAATGATAAATATTCCGGAGGCTTTATTACTGCCTTTTTGGACCAAGTTGAGTTTGACATTGGCAATCCTGGTCTCCTGCGAACTTTGTCGGTGCCATTCTCTGCCAGCTTTCATCCAGCACGCACAACTGTATTATCCCTTGCACTAAGTTTCTCTTCTACACTATCTACTTAATTTAATCTGTTAGCTCTTGGAGGCAAGAATCATGCCCCGTAATGTTAGCGAACGTTATTTTTGATACTTTCACAGGTTAATGTTTACATTTGTAGCAGTATCTTCTCTTTGATTTATGTGAAAGAGGATGATATGAAAGGAAAACCATCTCAGAGCTAAGCAACCCTGGGAGAGAATAAGACTTGGTTAGGCCAGTTTGTGTCAACATCGAATCCTTCATCTGAAGAAAAAAAAGCCCAGTCTATCAAAATTAATCTCTAAGTGGGATTCCAAGCTCTGCAAACACACATAAATATTTTAGAGCCATTTCAGAGCTAGGAAGTTGAGACAAAAAGATTCGCTAATAAAAAAAGACAGGGCTGAAGTCACAGAGCACCTTGACTCAGAGCCGTGCCGCGCAAGAGAGGAGGACCAGAGGTGGCTTTTTGACAACCTAAGGCAACCGATGTGGACAAGAGCACCCGTGCAGGGCCATCTGACAATTCCAAATAGACCGTCCACAGTTATTTTGCCACAATGCTGCCTCCCTTGATCATCTCTGCATCAGGACCCACAGAGGTCAGAGGCATGAGGACATGGGGATATACAGCTTGTAACCTTCCATGCTAAGGGATCTGCCTGGGTTATTGCACAGGGTGTATCTTGTAGGGGCCAGAAAGATGAAAGCTGGGAGTAGATTCCAGCTACGGTTGCTTCAAGTCTTTCACTGTAACCACTGAAGTCATAGAATCATAGAATGGTTTGGGTTGGAAGTGACCTCAAAGATCATGTAGTTCCAACCCCCCTGCCATGGCAGGGACACCTCCCACTAGAGCAGGTTGCTCAAGGCCCCATCCAACCTGGTCTTGAACACCTCCAGTGTTGGGGCATCTACAACCTCCCTGAGTAACCTGTTCCCGTGACTCACCATCCTCAGAGTGAAAAACTTCTTCCTAATTTCTAATCTAAATCTCCCCTCTAGAAGTCCATTGGTTGGATTCTTGGTGATTCCTTTGACTTCACTTGACCTTGGAGCTGTCAAGGCCGATTTACTCTCGTGTGAGGGAGATTCGGGAGGGGTGTTGTTGTTGGCGGGGTCTATGTGGCAGTAAGGAGGAAGGGTTTTTTTTAAAGCACTGTTGCATCCTGTCAGAAGGCAGCCCGAAGCTGTACTCTGACAGATATCCCATTTGTTACTAAAACATCCGACAAGCTCCTATGTAATATTTAGTTTATTCACGTACACTTTTCACTGAAGTTCTGGCTCTGATCCCTTTAGCTACCTCCCTGTCATCTTTCAAATCTCATCGGAGATTCGCTCCTTTGAAGCCTGAGGATGTGATCTGGTTATCAGTGCATCTGTAAATCCCCCGCCTTTCAAAGGACTGCTGAACTGGCTCTATGTTTATGTGATTCGCCGGAGTCACTGCGTGACCGTACACCTCCCATTTTTTATTTTCTTACCTTACTCCTTCCGTGCTCTTTATTACAGCCACTCGTTGCATTCCGGTTAATTTTAGGTGATCAGATTTCCAAGGAAAGGTCTTTGCCTGGTTGTTCCTATGAAGCCCTCACCTTATTGCATCTTTGCTACAGTAAAGAACAAACCCAATAATAACAGGATAATAACAGTACAAATTTTCTGGACCTCAGCTACTTTCTTATTACCGATTCCCCAAGCTGTCTGCTCCCCTCAAAGTCTCTATTTTGCCCATTTATTATTGTCCATTTAGAGCACTAAGAAGCTGATCTTGTGAAATGTAGACCAGCCCCTGCCCAAAAAATCTTAGCGTATTAGATGAATTTCAAGAGACGCTCAGCACCCGGTCTGGTGAAGATCCCTAGTGTGTCGTTTCATTAGATTTTCAGCGAGTAAAAATAAATGAAGGATGCTAAATGCCTCATCCTCTCTCAAAGATTAAACATGGGAGGCGCGAAGCAATATGAGGAATTTTCAGCCTGAGGAATGCCTCGGATATATATTTGGCCATTTGGGCTCTATGACTGGTGATAATGGAAGAAAAACTAGGCTGCATTGTTAAAGTGGAAAACAACCTTTATGCCTAGACTGAGCTGAAAAAATGCCACGATAATTTACTTGTGCCCACAGGTAGTGCAGCTGGCAGTTCCTTGATGGAGAATGCAAAACCTCTGCGGGTACAACATTTAAATGCTTTGGATCTATCTTTTGGCTAAACCTGACAGAAATAAGGAATTATGCAGTTTCTCTTGGCTTTGCATTGTTAGATTTTCATGGGCCACAAACCCAAGGACAAACACAAATATGGATCATAGCATTTTAGTAACATGTTAAATATACATTTACTGTTGTATTTTCTTCTGTATAGGGAACTTTACAATGATACAAATTATAAAGGAAAAAGCTCTCCCCAGCAGCAAGAAAAATGCAGCCCTATAACCGTTAGCTTCTGCCTTTTCCGGTTCTTACATGAATGCTGTTGCTAGGACATCAAAGAATTTCTAAAACATACTACTGGTATCTGAAAAAGAAGAGAGAAAAAAGGATTACTTGTGCAAAATCATGTGGTAGAAACAATTACTCATTTCAAATAATATTTAACTCACTGAAAGGGAGGGACATAAAAAGAGTAGTTTGTAATTTTTTTCTGCAGCTGTCACGTATCACCTGATTTTTTTCTGTATAAAAGGTTATCTATTTAATATTTATCTACCTCAGAGGGTGCTTGTGAAGCTTAATTCACCATTTGCAAAGTGCTTTGAGATCCTTAGTTTTACAAGATTGTCGCATTACAAATTAATTATTGTTGTGACTCTGTTATCTAATAATTGCTTTTGCTGAGGGAACAGATTTTGCTTGAGCTTGAAACGTCTCACCCACAATATCTCGAGTTTGACACAATTTCACTCAACTCGAGATTTTTGTGGACTAGCTGATGGTCGGAAGCTTGTGGGTCTGTGGTTTATGGCTCAAGAAAGGACGTGGCCATGGGTTTGGGTTCCAGAGGTTCCAGCAGTGACACGTGGCGATGCAACCTTGTCTGAGACACTGGGCTTCTTCACATACACTTGGGAGCTTGATAGAACAAGACCTTAGGTTTGCAAAAATTTCCGGATTCCTGTTATAAAGCAGGGAGTTGGAATCCTCCTTGAAGGTCTTAAAGGAAATCAGTTCTAGGGACAGTGTTCTGGAAAAGATGGTTTTCTGAAATTAATGAAAATGAAATTAAAATACACTTTCTCTGAAAATATATTTCTTTTCAATTAAATGTGGAAGAAACTTTAAAAAACCCCGGGATTTGTGTATACCCTCAAGATGCAACACATTTTGTTGTTGTTGTTTTAATGATACTCATCTCAGTAAGTTTATTTGGCCATCTCTGTGTCCCATTACCTCTTTAATTTCAGCACTAGTGAATTGTAATCATGCATTAGAATCAGCCCATAGAGGCTGATTTTTTAAGCAAGTTTGTATTTGTCTCCCCAGTGCTAATCTAACATTAATTCTTATCCCTTTGGTAAACAGAAAACCACACAGCAATTGCGAGCAATCTAGGCTGGACATAGTCAGTCCCCTCATCTTCCAGGGATGCCCACGCTCTAATCCTACCAGTGTGTACCCCCATGAAGATTTGGTGGCCCAATGAACACAAATTATTGCTCTGCTTTGGGAAAGCAAGTTAAGAAGCTTGGTCTTTTAATATTCTTTAAAATCAAAGCACAGTTTCGTGGGCATGTGGAAGTCTCAGACTGCCTGGAGCGTTGACAAGATGGGCTCCAGCCGTTGCCTCACCAGACCATCTGGGATCCTTTAGGGTCATGTGTATTTAGGGGAACAGGGATGCTCCAGGGTGAAAGGAAGAATTAAACTCAACAGCAAACTATCTCACTGTTAAGCAGGTATTCTTCATTAGTGGCACTGGGGTCACCCTGGAGATTTTCCACCATGAGGGTTCACTTTCTCCGGTGCTCATTCCACGGTCTTTCTTTGAGTGAACTCTTGGAGAGGGGTCCAGGTCCTCTGATCCCTCGATGGTGGGGCGGTCACACTGAAGCTTGTCTTGACAGTCTTTATATCACTGTCCCGTGTCCCCAGGACCACCCAACAGCCTCCATGGTGGTAACACAGCAGGGTTCAAAGGTGAAAGAGTGAAAACGAATAACAATTTAACATGAAAACAACAACAATTAAACATACATTTCTTTTAACCATAACATAATTAGCTTCAACTAAGTCTATAAAGATATTTCTTCGCTTGGCTCTGACAAATCAGAAAAACATGGCGATGGCCTACAATAGCACTTGCAAGGACAATAAACCCAATTTACAAGAATAATCACGATGATTTTTAAAAGAGTGGGTGCCACCAAGAAAAACACTACATATGAATCCATGTTAACTGTAACTGATATTATGATCGACGTGAGAGCCAGCAGCCAGGCTGTTTTCTCCCATCGGGGTCTGCATGTTCAGTAAGAAGATAGATATTCACACCCCCAGCCCAGCACGTGTGTTGGGTAAGGGGCTTCTGGGTTTGTATCAGATTTTGGATCTGTGGCAGTTTTAAGAAAAGATTGGCCTTTAGAGAAGGTCAGAAAAAGGCACTTAAATTTAATTCTCACTAGTGAGGATTTAAACTGACACGCCGGACAGCAGTTACAGCTTGCGCGTTGGTGGCCACACACTGAATAAATTGTATTAAGGAAGGAATAATACATAGCAAATGAAACCTCGGATGCAGTTATGGCCTTTTAGGAAGAAATCACTTCTGACTTCTGCTTGATAGCAAACTACAACTCTCGGTTACCTTGCTAGAGCCCTTCCCGAGCATCTGTTAGTCTGTAGGTTAAACATCAACTCCCGAATTCTAATATCCTGCTTCTAAATTAATAATTACATAAAGGCTAAAAGGGTCCTGAGGAGCCTTTTTTTCATCGGAATGTTCATAAATTAGCAGCTTCTTCTCAGCCTTGGGCCTCTCTTATCAGTGGTGTGCTCAAGAAGCTTGACGAGCTTCCTCAAGGCCTGTTCTAATTCCATCACTGCCTACACAAGAAATGTCCAGGCCGTGTAAGAAACATCCCGGTCTTGTAAGAAACATCCAGGTCTTGTAAGAAATATTCAGGCCTTGTAAAGAAACCTTCAGGCCTTGTAAAGAAACATTCAAGCCTTGATATGTAGCAGGGCCTTAATCAAAGATTGTCGGGGAGTCATCATCCCTTTCACTCCTTTCAAGGGTAACATGGCTTTAGGGGAATGGGGATGCTTTGGGGTAAGGGGTTTTTAGGGTAACAGGGATGCTTTAGGGTAACGTGGTTTTAGGGTAACTTGGCTTTAAGGTTTTGTGACCTTAGGCTACTGCGGCTTTAGGTTAACATGTTTTCAGGGTAACGGGAATGCTTTAGGGTAACATGTTTTTAGGGTAACGGGGATGCTTTAGGGTAACGTGTTTTTAGGGGAACTTGACTTTAAGGTAATGTGACTGTAGGGTAACATAGCTTTAGGGTAACATGTTTTTAGGGTAACAGGGATGCTTTAGGGTAACATGGTTTTAGGGTAACTTGGCTTTAAGGTAATGTGACTTTAGGGTAACGTGGCTTTAGGGTAATGTGACTTTAGGGTAACGTGGCTTTAAGGTAATGTGGCTTTAGGGCAACGTGGCTTTAGGGTAACGTGGCTTTAGGGTAACGTGGCTTTAGGGTAACATGGCTTTAGGGGGCCAGGGACTGAAGGCCCAGCGGCCTGAGCTCCCTGAGGCACCTCTGGGACCTCCAGCTCACGGCCTCCCTCTGAGCCATGCCTTCCCGGGGGACACCTTTAACCGCCGGGACGGCACCGGGGGATGGCGGCGGTTGTCCTCCCCGGGGTCCCCACGGACCACCCCACGGACCACCCCACGGCCTGGCCCCCCGCCCCGGGAGGCACCTGCGGGCGAGGCGCGGCCGGCAG
>VZZY01003170.1:342227-364293 GCA_013400335.1 Eurystomus gularis
CGGCGTGTGCTTGCCGGGGGTGGGTGAAGCGCGGTCGGAGGAGGCGGTTCCCGGCTGCCGGCACCTCGGGGCTTGCACAACTTTTCGGTACCGGCAGACGGGGTCGGGCAGGCGGGCTGGGGAGGGCTGTTACCGGCACGGCTCTCCCCGAGCCCTCGGAGCTCCGCAGGGAAAGGGTTTGGCTTGTGGAGCAGCTGCTGTGTGGAGGACACCTCCCTTCCAGAAACTGTGGCGTTCTTTTTGCCTTTTTTTGGTTTGTTTTTCAGTAAATACCCCCTGTTTTTCTCCCCTCCGTTACATGTTGGGTTTGTTCTTAGCTAAATTACGATTTAGAGATGGACTAGTAGCTGAATTCGTGATATAAATCATTCACCCCAGCTGTTATCTGTGGGCAGACAAAGAGCGGTCGTGTTGCCTGTAAATAAATTATTTCAACGAGCTGCTGTTTGAGGAAAACCAAAGGAGATGAAGTAGGATGGCTTTTCAGGGAGACCAGAAAAAAACCAAACCATGAATGAAAGTTTTGAACTCCTCCTGGACGCTTTTCTAGATGGCTGAAGAGTTGTGAGTCACACCAGTGAAGTATGTTTTTAGCTAAAACCTTACCAATGAAGTACAAGCGCTGGCAGTGGTTGAAATCACAGTATTTAATCGCAGAGGGAGGAATAGGTATGAATAAAGTAGGATATTAAGAATATTATCAAAATGGCTTTTGTTTGGGGGCTCCCCCCCTCCAAATATGAAGCCATCAGGGGGAATTCTGTAAAGATAACAGCAAAAAAGAGATTAAGTGTAGTAAAAAACCTCCTAGCAGTTGTTAGAAGTCCCGTATGGATGGCTTACTAGTAGCTGCTGATAGTATAGTAAAGGCAGTACCTGGTTTTGTTACCAATTTAACAAAAGATGGATTTTACAAGGCGAGGACAATTAAATATTGTGTAGACTTCTTATATATAAGGTCAGCAAAAGTTTTGCATAACTGGCTGTTTGTAATACTCGAAGCCTTACTTGAGGAAATCTCCAGGTTGCTTATGTTTGGTTTAGTGAGATAGATATATAGATATATGTATATATGTGTATATATATGTGTGTGTGTATATATATATATATATTCTGACCGTTGCAAACGTTACAGTCCCCAGTATTTCACGGGTTGGTTACTCTGGTTACTCTTAGATTGAACAAGATTGAACAGGTAAATAATTCTGTAGGTTCAGTGCAAGATGGTTTCACCTGCCTGGAACTTTGGCTGATTTTACTTATCAGAGATGAGATTGAGAGGCAGATTTATTTCAGTATGTAACAACGTCCACTTACACTGCTGGTTTTTCTTGCTTGCCAATTTCTGAACTACACTTAAAAAAAAAAAACCCCGAAAGACAGTAACTAGAAGCTTAAGTTTAATAACCTCCTTTATGGCGTTTAGATGTTGATCCCAGCTATTAAAACACAGACATTAATTGTTAGAACGAGCTACCAGAGGGAGTGATGTTGCCACATCTAAACGGATGGTATATTTTGAGGAGTTTCTTTAAAGCGTGACTGATAATTCAGCTCAAACACAGCAGAAAGGTTTATTATCTGATGTTCAGGTTAGATTGAATGAGGCCATCGTTTCTTTTCAATTCTAGGTGTCTGAATAACACCATGGTGCCCTGTGTGACTGTTTTGCACAGTGCTGATGCTTTGCTGAACGTTCTTAAACGTATAAACACCCTGAAGGGTCTTGCTGTCGATACCAGGTGTGCATTCCAGAGAGGCTTTATAACTAAAAGTAAATATGGGAACAGACTGATGGCGCTTCCACCAAGGAGCGAGTTGGCAGACGTCAGGAATAGAGGTTAGCTTTTGCCATCGCCTTGCATCAAGCCAGGATCGACTCAGATGATTTCTGAGACGCTTTTAGGCCGAGATCCTACGGATTTTTTTATCATGCTTTTGCAGTAGTGCTGCAGACTGCAGGATATGATTCTTTTAACCTCCTCTAGTAGCAACGTCACCTGTAAAGCAATGCAAAGAACTTATATATTGTCTTCATTAGAGTGAGCTTGCAGTGCTTATTTCCGATCTAGCACCCTTTGTATTTATCCTGTGTCTATTTTTAGTTTTGGTTGTGACATTTGTTATATAAACAACCTAAAGTGGAAAGTAACTTTGTAAAACTCAGACTGTATCATTTCTGGTGGTTACTTTGAGCTTTCGGTAATATGGAAACAGTGGAAAAGATAAGGGAGAGCCTGACAATCCAGGTGAGACAGCGATTTAAATCATCATAATTAGCCTGTGCTGTGGCAATGCTTACCAGTGGAGTCACGCTGGACTCTCTCAATGTTTACGATGGCACAGGTCTGCAGGATGACCTGCTTTACAGAATGACTTAATTGCTGACAGCTCTCGGAGTGTGTAGAAAAGTAGTTCACAATTTATACAGCTTTGATGAAGACTTTGAACCGTTCTAAGCACAACTCTACAAAGGACAGCTGACTAACTTTCAAACTCTCCATTTATTTTATGAGAATGCAACGTGCAATATTCTGGTCAGCATTTATCTCTACTATTTTGCTACTCTTTTGCAATCAAATTTCGTTGTTTTATATTTATAGTTGCTGCTATCTAAGTCGAAGGTTAAATCAGCTATCAAGCCACGATCCGTTGTGGAAAAGACACTGCAAGAAATACTGGCTTATTTCAGAGTGAGTGTGCTTGTTTTAAGCCTTTTGTTCTACGAAAATAAGATTTATGTTATTGCGCTGTCTGCTTATGTCCGTGTTACTTCTAGTAACCCAAAGATTCAATTGGTTCTCACCAACTTCAAACCAGTGAAAGGTTAGAGGTATCAAA
Organism: Eurystomus gularis; assembly: GCA_013400335.1. Classification (NCBI taxonomy): domain Eukaryota; kingdom Metazoa; phylum Chordata; class Aves; order Coraciiformes; family Coraciidae; genus Eurystomus; species Eurystomus gularis. Next base: position 345,069 of record VZZY01003170.1, read on the forward strand.
AAGGTCAATCTCCTAAAAATGCTTCACGAAGGTACAAGTGTTATAAAGTTTTATAGATGGGTAGGGAAGAGGTGCCCTGCTAATGCCTAGGCTGAGGGAGAAGCTGCATCTTGACCTTATCAGGCACCAGATACTCTGTGGAGGAAAATAATATTCCAAGTGCTTCCCAGATTCAGTTCAATCGACCTTTTTTCCCCCTCAACTCTTCTTCAGGAAGTAAGGTTCTTCTCTCCTTTTTAGAGCTACTGAGATCTTAAAGGTGATGTGAAGACTTCTTAATTGTTGCATTTTTATTTAGGTGTGTGAAGTTATACTAAATCTTTTAGATTCAGCATGCTGATTGGAGTTTGAGGAGTTGGAATATTTCCTAATGCAAAGATGCAAGGGCTGCTACAATTTGGAGGCAACCTTCCTCAGATGTTAGTCAGCGCTTTTTTTGGCAGCCTGTGTTCCCGTAGTCTGCTGTTGTGCCTGTGAGGAGAGCTGAATATGCAGTAATTCCTTAAGAAACTGACTTTCCAGATCAGCGCCCAGAGTTCTCATTTAACTCTCTCTAAGGTTTGCTTCTTCATCCTTCTTATTTGGTAAATAAAGGAGGGTGTGATTAATGAAAAACTGATTTCTTTCTTGTTTTGAAGGCCTTTGCTGTGTGTATGTAAAATGCGATGTGAATTAGCTATTGCCCGGTTCTAAGATTTAATAATAGACAGCACTCTGTTTAAAGAAATCCCATTTCTAAATTTCCCCCTGATACTGGTACCCCAGATGTTTCCTAATGATTTTCCAAAAGCTGTCAAATAGATGCCAGAATTAATTTTGTGTAGCTTCATGTGGCTCAAAGTGCTCCTGGCTTAACGTTACGCATACTGGTCCTACCAAATAACAAATATCAACTGAACGGGTCAAGCTTTTTAGGCTTTTTTTAAACTTCCTGTCTTAATTTTCAATTAGAGAGGAAAAAAGTCGGCGAAATCAGAGCTGGAAAGCCATCTTCATCAGTACCTACTCTGACCTAGGAAGATACATCCGCTACTACGCTACGTTGAAAAAAGCCTGGGATGACCTAGAGAAATACTTAGGACAGCGGTGTCCTCGGATGATCGGGTCTTTGAAAGGTAACGGGGCGATCCCTCCCGTCTCTGGCAGGTTGGCTGGGGCGACGCTGCCTGGTGTTTTCATCTTGCTTTCATCCAGTGTGTGTGCTTCAGTTAGCAGAGTCCTGAAAGTCAAGTAGGTGTGCTTTCCTTTCCTTCCGTAACCAAGTAGACTGGACCACATGGTTATTAGGGATCCGTAGAGTCTGTAAATATTGTTTCAGAGAAGAAATCAAGATTTATTTTCTTTTTTCCCCAGTGCGCAGTCTGTTTTCTTTATCTCTGGATAATCGGGAAATGAAAACACTTTTTTTGTCTTTTGGTCGCTATGGCTCGTTTTGTTTGTTTATTATTTTTGAGTTTAATCCCATTACTTCAAGAACCTGGGACCTGCTGGCGTGATTTTATTTGTGAGATTTTCATAAGACCTAATTAAAATGCGTTCACATGAAACCAAGCGTTTTAAACTAAAGCCAAAGAAAAAGGAAGTCTTTTTTTCACTCTTCTGTTGGTCTTACTGTGTTCCTCTGATGCAGGTCAGTTAGTGGCTGAACTAGAATTTTTACCCTTTTTTTATGTCCTCCACGATTCTGTTTCCAAATTAAGTTTGTGTTTTAATACTGGAAGTACTTCCAGGGTTCTAGTTCATAAATCTTGCACAGCAAGACATACAGCGAGTTTGGGAATGTCTGGTACAGGGACAAAACCAGCTTGTACATCTTCAGCTGTACTTCAGGTTTCTGTATGAAGTTAGACCACAATGTTTGATTTAACATGGTCTGTGAAATTAAGAGATCTACAGATCCCTTTCCTATGTAAATCTTGCTTGTTCCTCAGCTTACTGCATAGTGCCAGGTTCTGAAGTTTTGCTCAGTGTTAGTCACAACAATGTGAATAACAGAACATGGTTAGAACTCAAATACTTAATTTAATTGAAAGAAAATGCTGGTTTGTAGCTTCTGCATGTTAGTGAAGGAATGCTGCTCTGTCAAGAACACAGACTTCGCTTGGTTATAAAGAACTCCTGAATTTCCAGTCCAATACTTTGTGAAGAAAACGGAAAGTATCTGTGTTGGAGGTGTTGACATGAAAAGATTCCAGCACAGTTTTACTTTCAAAATCCTCCCAAGGAATTTGGTGCAAAGAAGCTTTTCTTCATCTACAGAAAGATACAAATAACATTATCAATTTCCACACTCGCACAGTGACAGCAGGTTTTAGTGTAAAACTTAAAACTTGCGTAACTGAAACCTTTTTAATACCCTTTGTACAGGGTCTTGTTTCAATGCATTGCGAAATTACGCCGTGTAAATCAAACAGATAATGGATATGAAAAGGGTTTATAAATAAACAAATCACCCCAAAGACTTTGACTGGAACAGGCCACCCAGTCGATCTTTGCTAGAAGTGAGGTTGTGGAAACCCCCTGAAGTGTACGTGGAGGTGTAAGAGTAGTTGCTCCCCGCTCCCTTCTGTTGATGATGATGTGAAAATCCCCTTTAGAGCCCATTGATTGCTTCAGATTCCATGTCGGCTGCAGCCAGCGTTTGTTTGTTACTGGTTGGATGGGAAACTGAAAGAAGCAACCCTTAGAATGATGAAAGAGTAAAGTCAATATTGCTTCAAGATTTTGACTGGGACTGGGTCAGCTGATGACAGTATTGTGGGGAAAAGGGTCATTTTGCTTTATAAATAGTTTCTGCTTAAGTCAGGCCTGAGATTTCATTGGGTGGAGATTGGTGCTGTGGTAAGTAATCAGTTAACAGAATACCCTTCCTTTCAGATTTATGTAGGATTCATTCTGTGCCACCTGACGTACAATAAAGTCACCAAATATTGACCTGAGTCCCTGTTCGCTTCATCAAGGTGCTTACAAATTCCATGCTTTGTATTTGAAATCCTTGCTTTTGAGTGACTCTGGCCACTAGCCTGAACTCAATCAGGGGAAGATTCTTGAGACCATGCTAGCAGACAGCTGCATCCTAAAGCTGAACTGAATTTATCTCGCTGTTGTATGTCTCAGTTCACTTTCTCTGAATTGTAAGTGGCAAAATACTTTGATCCTCACTATCCTTTTGTGATTACCATAAAAATAAATCTGTAATGCTAAGGTTGCTGGGGCTACTTATAATTCTCTTTGGCAGCTGAAAACATGTTACGTCTAGAGTGTAGCTAGTTTTTTTTTTGCCTTATTTCTAGTCATGCAGCTCCGCAGCGATGTGAAATAAAGTTTTAAAGGAGACGTCTTAACACAAACAACTAATGCTCGACTTTGTCAGAGCAATGAAGAAGTATTAAATTTGAGAGTTTCGTAGGAGCAGCAGTTTTTGATTTCCCTGTCCCAGCTTGTCACTGAGTACTCTGCTTCTTTTTGTCCACAGAGAGTGTGCAGGAGGAGGATCTCGACGCCGTGGAAGCACAAATAGGTTGCAAACTCCCCGATGACTACCGGTGTTCATTTCGTATTCATAACGGACAGAAGCTCGTTGTTCCTGGGTAAGGAGTGCAAACTGCATACCAAGCTATTAATCCTTTTTGTGTTTCTTGGATAGTTTATTTATTGAAAAGATAAAAAGCCTGCTGAACAGGATAGATGAAGCATTTAGATGTGTTGTGACTGAGTGAAATGATGCTTCTGGAATTGGCTCTCTTCTAGTCGCAGAAGTAATTGGAAACACAGCGTAGGTTTCTAATAGCTGAAATTCCTCTTACACTTCAATCCCTTATCCTAGTGAGAACCCCCTTTTTTTTTTATTTCATAATAATAACTACAACTTCCAACTGTTAGACTTTTAATGATACCCCTGCAAGCTGCTCCCTTGAAGTTTTGCTTTGTGTTACATCAGTAAATTAGCCTCTTGCACTCTTCAGGCTTCATTATTTAATCACTTTTTGCTTCAAAATGGTTAGGGAATCACTTTCAGGCAGTCCTCTTCAGTAGAATCAAAATGTCAGTTCTGCAAATTAAGTTTCTCAGTAGAAGATGTAACAATTTTATGAGGTTTCGGCAATTAAAAGCTCCTTTTCCATTAAGATTAGAAGGCAAATGACCAAACATGGTTTCTAATCTTCCAGCTGTAGAAAAAGTTCACAGGTCAGCTCGATGAAGTGCCACAAATGTTATCAAAGATAGGAAGCTCCAGCAAATCACTGCGGTGTCTGTAGGGGGCAATGCACTCCTGTTGCTCTACCAAAACCTTCACTAGTAAACAATGTGCAGCTTTCTCCAACTGTAGTTATGTCCGTGCAGATGAGATATGGGAAACGAGTTTCACGCAAGCATAAGGATTTCTTCTAGTTGTGTTTCTTTTCCAGGAGAGACTTTCTTTAGAGAGGAGATAGGTGCCCTAGTTCTGTAGACTTCAAGTGGAGCTCTGCACCTTGTGTGCTTCCTGCTCTTCTTACTACTTGTTGTCACCCACGAAGCCTCCACTGTGATGTGCCTGTGGAAGGGCTGCAGGAGCAGACACGTGCCTTTGGACATGCCTTTCGTCTTGAATAACTGGCTGTGGTCCATGCTCAGAGCAGAGGCCTGAGCCTCCCCCACAGATTGACAAGCCTTGTTGGTGGAGCATTGACTGGGGGCCTAATTAGGTCTGACACGTGGGACCGTTGCGAGTGGAAGGTGTGGTCTCACTGTTGGGGACAGGCTTTCTTGTGGGAGATGACTCCTGGAAAGATCAGGTGTAGGTAGTGGAAGTCTATGCAGCAAGTTGTTGGAGTGTTAGATGAGAAAGGGAGGAGGTTTGGGGCTAGTTGTCATTGTTAGATGCTTCAGTTTGTGTTTGCATGTTAGCATCGCTATTTAAGCTGGACAACGTGCTAATTCCAAGCAAGACTGTGTAAGGGAAATGAGGAATGGGACCTGTTGCCCAAGACGAGAGCAGGTTATATCACGCTGACGTGTGGCAGCTTGCTCCTGAGTCACGGCTTTCATAACACCAGTAAAAGCTTAGTGTCTGCAAGAGTTTACGTCTGAGAACGTCAGGGAAAGGAAGATTAGGAGGGAGCAGAGGGGGGGAGGTGTGTGTTACAGGCTTGTGTACTCCTCTTGCTGATTGATTTGATCATGTCACCCCGGGTTGGAATTCTTCCATTGTCTGCCCCTGTATTACACTGAGTGTAGGTTGCTGGTTTTATTTTCACCCTCTCATCTAGCCCAACATTCATTTCGCCATTGGCCTCCATTGCTCACCTCCACTCCTAATCTGTTACATATTTCAGATTAGAACTACTTTTCTAATATATATAATATATATAGAGAGGATTCTTTTACTGTCTTCAGCATCACTTCCTTGTTGCAAAAGTAAACAAAATAAAACTCCTGTCCTTTGCTGTGATGCTTAGAAAAAGCTAGAGCAAAAAATGAAAGAAAAGTGATGGTCTTGCCACGATGAATAGTTCCTTCTTTCTTTATATGTCTGTTTTATTGTGTCTGTACTTTATATTGCGATTGTAATCTTTCTGACTCAATGCTTGTTTTGCTTGTTTACTGTGATATTAGACTTGGACTTCATCTAATTCTAATACGCCTCTAGAGCGTTGATAGAATCGATGCTCAAAAAAGATGTCAAGCTGTATTTAAAGCTGTCTTTGCCTTGTGAGTGGTATCTTCTGTTCATCTTTCCTCTCTTTGTTGTGGTTGCTGTCTGTTAAGTCTGATGGGAAGCATGGCACTGTCGAACCACTACCGCTCTGAAGACTTGCTGGATATCGACACGGCGGCTGGAGGTTTTCAGCAGAGGCTAGGTCTGAAGCAATGCCTTCCTCTTACCTTTTGCATTCACACTGGCCTGAGTCAGTACATGGCCCTGGAGAGTGTGGAGGGACGAAATAAATATGAGATCTTCTATCAATGTCCAGTAAGGAAGATATGTTTATACTTTTGAATGTACTTTCCTAATGATTAGTGGTGTCCCTTGGCATGTTATTGGATACGTGAAATATTTTACGTAGCAGAAAGTGACTCCTGAGAGATCATGGAATCATAAAATGGTTTGGGTTGGAAGGGACCCAAAAGATCATCTAGTTCCAACCCCCCTGCCATGAGCAGGGACTCCTCCCACTAGACCAGGTTGCACAGGGCCCCACACAACTTGGTTTTGAACACCTCCAGGGATGGAGCATCCACAGCGTCCCTGGGCAACCTGTTCCAGTGTCTCACCACCCTCAGAGTGAAGAGCTTCTTCCTTATTCTAATGTAAATCTCCCTTCCAGTGTGAAGCCATTACCCCTCATCGTGTCACTATAACCCTTTTTAAAAAGTTCCTTCCCAGCTTTCTTGTAGGTCCCCTTCAGATCCTGGAAGGCTGCTGTAAGGTCTCTTCTGTAGGCTGGACAACCCCAATTCTCAGCCTGTCCTCGTAAGAGACATGTTGCAGCCCTCAGATCATCTTTATGACCCTCCTCTAGACCTGCTCCAACAGGTCCATATCTTCCTTGTTTTGGGGCCTCCAGAGCTGGATGTATCATATTTGATTGTGACTTGCCCCTGAGTTGCCATCTGGTTTTCTTCAAGGCCCAGAAGTGGAGTGCTTAGTAAGGGAAAGGAGTTTGCATGAAGTTGTTAATGGCTGTAGCAGTTTCTCTAGGTTCACGACGGTGGACAACATTCATCCTTACTGGAAGGTATTAATTTAATCTATTCACACTCTGGCAGGTATATACTCTTGTCCCTGTTTCTGTAAGGAAGAAAAGCTTCTCCAGTATGGAATATCAGCATCTGGATATATCTCCTCCCCTAGATATGTTAAATGTAAAATTACTACAATAAGTTATACCCTCTGGTTTCTAAGCAAAACGTACTCTCCAGTGAGAGAACAAATTGCTCTTGAACAGCTCCTTTGTCAAATGTAATTATTTAAGTATTTTTCATCATTTTTATAGCTATAGTGTTTGAAGATAGGTGTGTCGTTGCTTGTGAAGCTTCAGGATATTATATGTAACAAGATTTTAGCCCACTCTCTCTTCTGCCCCAATGACTTCCCCCTGCACTCCCCACTTCCCAGCTTGTTTTCAAAGCATCTAGCAATGAGATTTTTAGCGAATGCCTTGATAAAGATCACTTGAAGGATGTTGAGATCCCCCTTTGTACTATGCTAAGTATTTAAACCTTCTGGATAATGCTTGGGAACTTGGGGAGGTTACTCACTCCTATTTTGGTTCCTCTGGACAGCTCTGCTTGTTTCAAGGGAGAATCAGGTAGTGCAGGAGCTGGGATTGTTTAGCCTGGAGAAGGGAAGAGAGGTTGTGATCTTCTCACTGTTTATAAGTGTCTGATAACAGAGCATGAAGCAGGCAGAGCTAGACTCTTCTCAGCGATGTCTGCCCAGTGGCAGAAGAAGAGGGCGTGGGCACCAGTTGAAACACGGAAAACCAGACCTGGACGTACACAAAGACGTTTCACTGTGAGCGTGGTGAACACTGGAACAGGTTACCCAGAGAGGTTGTGTAGTCTGTGTCCTTGGAGAGAGTCAAAACCAAAGCTGACGTGATCCTGGACAATGTGCTCTGAACTCTGCCTCAAGCAGAGGGATGAGACTGATCATCTCCAGAGGTCTCTTCCAAGCTCTCCTGTTCTGTGCTTCTGTTCTAAGGCAGTAATTCTGGGCCTTGTTTCTTGAAGGGCAGATTAAATCTGATTTGATACGTGTGAGCCTTGGTGGAATGTTCAGGCTCTATATTCAGTGATCACGTGAGCACTCGTGACGACAGACGTTTGAATATCTGTCTGGGAGCACAGTGATGTATTAAGCAGCCAGATTTTAGGTTTAGCGAATATTGAGACCGTTCCCTGTATTTATATTTCAGGTGGTGAATTCTAACCTTAAAAGTCAACTGCTCTCTTAATACTTCCACACATTTCTTTCCCTTTTAGGACCAGATGGCTCGCAATCCCTCTGCTATCGATATGTTCATTACAGGTAACGCTTGAGAAAAAATAGTCTGCAAAATGTTTTAGTTGTGCTGTTTAGAAAACGCGCGTCAGTACGACTTGAACAAAGCAAGCGTCCTAAATTTTCTGTGCTGCTTGTAAGACTCCACTTGAAACATCAGTGGCTACTCGAAATGAGATGCAGGTTTTCTCTATTAAAGCTCGTCCCTCTCTGTGTCCTGTGTACAACTCACTTGCTGTAGTAACCTGTCGAACAGGATGAGCCAAACCTTGAAATCGGCCATCACGGGGGATGACGTAAACAGTTATTAAACACAACACCCAGATGGATAGAAAGTTTGGGGTTTTTTTTCTCAGTAGCTTTTGCAACCATGCTAGAAACTGAAAATATTGTGTGTCCTTCAATGAAATCTGATTAGCTATAAAAATAACCGCAGAATAAAACCTTTCTGGATTTTTAATTTACCTGAGGATAAAGGAGGGAGGGGGAAAACGGCGAAGTTGTTGTTTGGTTCTGTAGTAATTTGTCACGATCATCTGGCTGACACATACATTGAGTGGGATAATATTTTTGTTATTTCTTTTTGTTAATCCACCGGACTCTGGTAATTGTGGCGATGGCTAAATTAATTCCTTTCAGACGTGTAATAAATTGCACCAAAATTAATATTAAATTTAGCCTTGCACATTTCTTAGGATACATGTGTTAATAGAACGGCGTTAGGCAGCGCTGTAGCGCTGCTGGTTTGGGTTGAAGGTACTCAAACTCTTAGCCAGGCTAATTTTAGGAAACCTTTCTAGGTACTGCTTGATTGTGTGAACCACTGTTGATGGGAAGTAGTCAACCTGTCATCTTTTACAAGGGCCTTATTGCAGAATGCCTTGTGCGCTTCAGAACCGTCCTAGGAAAGATGTAGCAAAAGCTCAGGAGTTTGGTTACTTGCTTCTCTCTCCACCTGAGGATGATATAATACTTTAAAGCTACTCTGGGGTGAACTGGTGTTGGTGATCGGACACTGTATTTAACTGTGTTCCACTTGGCTGAAGGGGTTAATCCTGGCTTACTGTTTCATATAGAGCATTTATCTTGGTATTTTGGAGGTGGCCAGGTAAATGGGTCCACTCTCACCATTCGGAGTTACTTTATCCAAGGTTTGCATTTTGTGGATTAGCGGTAGAAAGGAGGATAATAAATTTGGAATGCCTTAGACTTCCAAAAGCTCAAAGGACAGTACACATAGCTCTTGCTGAAAGAAAGCAGCGGTAAGTACAGTTAGTCTAACAGGAGTGGTGCTGCCTGATAACACCTCAGTGGAGGTGAGGATAAGGAATTCTTAGTATTTCAGCTTAGATCCAGTTTTGTATCAGTAATATTGACAAACAGTGGAAGAACTCCGTCCTTTTCTGTGGAACTCAATATTGCAATGCTTGGAGGATTTATGGCTGAGAAATTCTTTGAAGGAGAGATGATGTGTCTCGTATGAAACTCTTTTTTTGAGGGTTTAATGTGACAGCTTGACTGTCTATGTAGAAATCAAGCTGTTCCTAAATAATGGCTGTGGGTGTATGAAAAGCTGTCTTCAGACAATGGCTGTAAGTGTATGAAAATCACAGGTTCTTCTTCAGCCTTAGTCTTCTGGGTTTGTAGCACGACTGCAGAATATGTCTGTGACTTAACCCTGTTTTTATGGAGAGAGAAATTTTGCAGCTTGCTAGCGTGTTTCTTAGGAACTCTAGTCATACAGAAAGCTGGATATCAAAACTCCGTCCAGAAATCCCCCCGCAGACTTGAACGCCTCTTGTAGGCTGGAAGTACAAGTAGCAATGGCCGCTCTACTTGTCTTCTTTTCCACTCGCAGCAGAATAGTCATGAGCAGGAAACCAGATGATGAGAGACATCAGCATTTGAAGACCGTGATTATACTGGGAAATACTTAGTTAAGAGATTTTGTTTGCCCTGTCACTTCTGGAGTCTGTGCCCTTAACTCTTAGTCCTTGGTTGGTTTCTCCAGATGATCTTTGTTGTTAGAGTGGAGGACTGGAGTATTGACTGACTCGTCTGAGAGTTTGTTATAAAAATATTCCAAGCTTTAAACTGTTTCCTTGAGGTATTTATTGCAATGTGCTTAGTGGTAAATTTGCCTGTCCTTATGAATACTTTTCTTCTTTGGCATCTAGGCACATCTTACTTGGAGTGGTTTACATCCTACGTGAACAAAGTCGTAACTGGCGGTTATCCCATCATCAGAGACCAGATTTTCAGGTATTGTGACTGGGATTCAGAACCTCACCACAAGGTTTTGATGCTTTTTCTAGAATGCTGACCTCTTTCCAAGCAGTTACGTGTAGCTGATACAAAAGCTGATGGTGGAGAGAGGAGAAAGTGCATAAAACCCTGGGGAGGGACTTTTCTTGAGGGCTTGTAGTGACAGGACGAGGGGTAATGGGTTCAAACTGGAAGAAGGGAGATTTAGATTAGATATAAGGAAGAAGTTCTTCACTAAGGAGGTGCTGAGACACTGGTACAGGTTGTCCAGGGGAACTGTAGATGCCCCATCACTGGATGTGTTCAAGACCAGGCTGGGTGGGGCTTTGAGCAACCTGGTCTAGTGGGAGGTGTCCCTGCCATGGCAGGGGCTTGGAACTAGATGATCTTTGAGGTCCCTTCCAACCCAAACCATTCTATGATTCTCATTAAAAGCGAGAACCAAACTGAGATGCTCTAGAACTAATTTTCTGATCTGTGAATTAATTTGCTGTAGGAGTGGTTAGGTTTTGGTTTTTTAAGTCGCATAATGATACATCTTTATTAAATGTGTCTTCATTGACTTCAGATCAAATTATAGACCCAGCTTAATGCGAGTGTTAATGGAGGTACGACGAGATCCACGGTTGAGGTGACGGGGCATGAAGACACTGTGTTCATCCCTAATTTAACTGCCAAATGGCAAGCTAAGAAATGCTCCTAACTAGCACCACAGTGCTCCTAGTAGTAATTAACTAATCACTTCACGTGTTTAGCTTTCGGTATTGAATGCACAGATCTATTTGCAGAGTTACTGTTTCCCTTTCTGTAGGTATGTGCATGATAAAGAATGTGTTGCTACCACAGGAGATATTACTGTTTCCGTGTCCACGTCTTTCCTACCTGAACTCAGTTCTGTACATCCACCGCATTATTTCTTCACTTACAGAATCAGGTAACAATAACAAGCGAATTAACTCTTACAACAAAGGAGAGAGCTACCTAATGTTCAAAGGATTGGTTGTTGCAAATTTCTGCGCAGCTTTCGGAAACGTACTAAAATGAATAGGGTGTGTACGACATGCTGTACTCATTAATAAAAAAAATACTAAATCATTGCCTGGACAGGTATGCAAAGTACCAGTCAAGTTGGTAATTGGTAAAATGGAGTGATGGGCGGGAGAAAGAAGTTATGAGGAGCTCTTGTGATTTAGAAAGGCGTAAACAACAGGAGATAGTGAAGCAGAGGTGTGAAGATGGATCCAACAGCTGATTCAGGATACCTACTACACCTCAGCGGTTTTATTCTTCCCATTCTACTTGGAGAGAGATCCCAAGGATACTAAAGCATTTCTTGAAATGGAAGTAGGAACCATAACCATTAAGTGTGCTTTTTGGCTTCTAGGATTGAAATGTCCAAAGATGCTCTTCCTGAGAAGGCTTGTCAGCTGGACAGTCGATACTGGAGAATAACAAATGCCAAAGGTGATGTAGAAGAAGTTCAGGGTCCTGGAGTAGTTGGTAAGTAAAAGATGGCTTTTTACAAACACAGTAGAATGGTTTTGTATTTAATGTACATGTTAAGAAAGGAAAATTTTCTTCCCCACAAGGGTTGTCAAGTCCTGGCCCAGGCTGCCCAGGGCAGTGGTGGAGTCCCCATCCCTGGAGGGGTTTCAAAGCCGTGGAGATGTGGTGCTGAGGGCCATGGGTTAACAGTTGGACTGGATGATCTTAAAGGTCTCTTCCAACCAGAACAATTCTATGATTCTGTGGTGACAGACGGTAGTGGTCCTATGGCTTGTATGAAAATCATTTTGATACCTGAAAGGAACAGATCTACATCTGCTGTGTCTGTATGTTTTGCCTTTAGAGTTGTTTTGCAAGGGATGTCCAACCATCCTGTATGGTTAACCGCTCTTCAGACAGCTTTTTTAACATCAGTACTTGCTGAGGATCACTTACACGTCCACTGGAATATAAAATGATCTGCCTGAACACGTTGTGGAGTGCAAGGGCTTTAGCAAACTGTGAAATAGTAGTTCTGCTTCAGTCCTTACCACTGTGATCTCATGTTTTCCTAACAGGGGAGTTTCCCATTATCAGTCCAGGGAGAGTCTATGAATACACCAGCTGTACTACGTTCTCCACAACATCTGGATACATGGAGGGATATTACACCTTCCATTGCCTCTACTACAAGGACAAGTTCTTTAACGTCACCATTCCCAGATTTCATATGGTGTGTCCAACATTCAAGGTGTCTACGGCACGAATGGTAAGTGAAGATGTGGTTGTGCTTATCTGAGATTTTTTTTGTTTTCTCTGACCCTCTGTTTTCAGAGAGCATCTGGATTATTTTTAATAGGACAATGTAATTGTGTTTAAACTTCAGGGTCACACCGTGATTCAGTTTTGCTTCTTTTCTTGACAATGGCTCTTTTTTTCCAGAGCCTTTTCTCAAGACAAAAAAAAAAGAAAAGGGATTCTGAAAGTATCACTCAGTCTATAGGAATTCTTTCCATCTTCTGGAACATTTATTGATAAGGAAACACTTGGTGGTGCAAAACTTAAAATACAACAGTACTCAGATGGATAACTCCACGCAAAACGTGCTCCAGTTAAGACTTAAATGTAGCGACTGTAGTAATCTTGGTAGAGAGTTTGGCCGTTGGTAAAGCTCGTTGCTCTGACATGGGATGCTACCAGTTGAATTTGAGACCCTTGGCCCTAGCTTCCACAGGATGCCACATGTGGCCACAGGTCTTCCTCCTCAAGTCTTCATCTCTGGTGACAGGTCAAACCTGGTTGTATCAGTGAGATCAGGGGCCCTGTGGGCTCTCAACAGAGGTAGAATGTGACCGTTTGTTGTCCTGTGTCAACGCAACTGCCCATCGGGGTGCTCAGAAATACGTATGTGTGTCTGTGTCTTGAAAGATTTCCAAGTTTGTACCTAGAAACGTGGCATTAGCTGTTTGCATCTCATAGTTCTTTTAAATATTCCTCCTTGGTATGGCCACGCTCGTCTGGTTTAGCCATGATAACGTATCTACTTTATTCAACATGAAAGATTTCCATTAATGACAATTGAAAAATGAAAATTTCATCTCATCCAACCCCCTGCCAAAGCGCAGTCCGTGTGATGTTCATTAGTTCTCGCTGAATGTACGTTCCATGAAGTCACTTAATGACTTCACGAATCAGCAAGATCTTTAGCTTACTTTTAATTATGGAGTTTTAGTTTGGAGGCTGCAGGTGAACTCTAGAATTTCTCCCTTTGCTTTGGCACGTTTAGAGAAGAATCACAGAACGGTGGGGTTGGAAGATCTCTGGAGATCATCTCATCCAACCCCCTGCCAAAGCAGCATCACCCAGAGCAGGTTACACAGGATCATGCCCAGGGGGGTTTTGAAAGTCTCCAGAGAAGGAGACTCCGCAAAGCCCTTATTTAGTGACTAATTCAGAAAGAACTCGAAAGTGTTTGTGCAAGCACTGAGTCTTTCCCTGGGGGTAGACATCTGCTTGTGCACCTTCTCACCTTTTTCCAGGGAGCTGAGACACTCTTGTTAACAGTGACTCCAGCAATAAGTGCCAGCAGATGTCATGCTTCGAACAGAAAATGGCAGCTCTTCACTTGCTCACCTCTTGTAACCTTCTGTTCAAGCTGACTGTAAAAATATTTTTCCACTCTACCTTTGATTTTAAATGTGGCAACGACCCTTTGTTTTTCAACCACTTTTATTAAAAGACACCATAAGCTGCCAAGAAAATTGGGTATTTGCTGAGGTAAGGGTCAGGTGGTTTGGCAAAATGATCTCTGTTGCTAATTAAGCTTTGTAATTGTAAGGAGCTGGTTTTAGGCCGTGGAGTACAGTGCCTGCCTCACCTCCCTGCCGCCATCACACAGCCTGGGTTTTTGTAGGGAATCGTTAGCGCTCTTAAAACCAGCTGGAAGAGAAGATGTTAACGAAATACGGGTGTGTTTTTGCATTAGGAAACAAATCACAACGAACACGCAGTGGATGAAGACGAAGATTCCACGGACACTGATGAATACGAAGATCGACGTCGAGTGTTGGACATTCCTGCGCCTTCCAGACGCTGCCCACGTCACACCTGACCGGGTTTATTTTTTTCTGAAAGAAAAGAAACTGTTTTCAGCAGCTGAACTCTTTGGGGCTAGTGCATAAGAATATTCCTGACTATTGTAAATGAACTTTTCTGTTGCACATCAGGGCAACGAGCATGAATGTTGGTGCCAGTTCTAATATTCAGCGGAGTATAACTTTTTTTTATTTTTATTTTTCCCCCTGGTTTGGACGTGGAGAGGGGGCTTGGGAGGGAGCACAGGGAGAGGAGGAGAAGGAGGAAGAAGGTGGTTGGGCTTTGTCTGTTTGTTTTTTTTCTTCTGAAGCGTGAAACAGCTTGATCGTTCGAGGTGAATCGTATCTTACATTTTTAAACTATTGCCTATTTATGACCATCTTGCAAATACGGTGTGGGGAGTTGTTTTTATACAAGCATTTAAAATTAGCAATAGACAAGATGGCAAAGAAGAGATCCTTCCTCGGGAGTTTCTACTCTTGGTAACTCCTGCTAAGAATGCGACGTGCAGTTGGGTCCGTGTGTCCCGCTTGGGTGAGATCAGGTGCTCTTATGCTCTTTTTTTTTTTTTTTTTTTAAATTAACATAGAAGTGCCAGAGAATTTTGGTCATCCATTAGGAATGAAGCTGGACTTATTTTTAGACAATCTGTCTTTCGGCTTAATTTGACGCGAAGTGACTCTGATGGGATGATGCCTTTTGGAATGGAGCGCACATGCGTAACCTGCCACTCAGTAACCCAAGAAATCTCTCAATGACTACGAAATCTGGATTTGTAAATATATTTTTGAGGTTTGTTTTTTCTTTATATGATACTTGCTGTTCAGACTTTGCCACGGGTGACAAATTTCTGTTGAAGTATCAGGTTTCCCTCAGTCCTCTATGGGTTTTTGTAACTACGCCTGAATAAAAAAAAAGAGGAGAGGGGAAAAAAAGGGAGCCTGACAACACCAAATGATGAGAAACTTTATATTTAAAGAAGTCTCTGTTTGCTTTATCACTCTTATTTTGTTTCTGGTGTCATTAATAAACAACTTAACAGCCTCCTTTGCTCTGACGTGCTACACGGGACTCTTCTTGCCAAGACTTGAGCAGTACTTGTGTGAGCGCCTGTAGTCAGTTCCTCCTTGTGTCATCCAAAATGAGTAGTTCCTACGAGGAAAACCAGTATATTGTGGTTCCAACTGCATGTTTCCATGATTGACCAGTTCCTCATACAGAAAGTCTGGTTTTTTACGAGTCATTGCATGAGATTCTTTGGGAGCTCGTCTTCCTCCAGCGCCACGTAGCATTTGGATCTTCCATGGTGGTACAAGGTAGAAATATTGAGTATGATCCCTACAACAGGGTGTTGATCTCTACAATCTTCAGGTGGAAGATGTAGAGAAGCCAAAAAACGTTGTGTTGTCCCTCACAGAAGCCAACAGAATGTGAATTGCTGGAGTGCTTTAGAAACGTTTCCGTTTTGAGGATTCCTCGGTATTAACTGCGAGGGGAAAATGTGATGTTTGTGGTGTCATGCTTTTCCTCCACAGAAACTTCATCATCTGTTAAAAGGATCAGTGAAGAGGGGGTTTAGTGGAACTGGAGCTTCCTCCAGAGCTGAAAGCCCATGGTGTGTTTTTAAGGACAGAGAACTTGTGGCCAGAGGCTTGCTTGGTACTGCACCAGGATCTGCAGCTTCTAGATGAGTGATACCAGCTGAAGGTCTTAAGGCTCTACAGAAACACTCCCAACTCTTGACCAGTTTTCTCTTCTCAGGGAGTGGTTCTTCAGGTTGCTAAAGAGGAACTGTAATTTTTGCTTGCTGTGGAGGAAGCCAAGATACAGAACAATGCTGCTCTGTCAACTGCTGAGCTCTGATGCGAGGGTTTGAGGCTTCTGATCCAAGCACGGCTGGTGGCCGCAGGACTTCTTCAACCTGTGCGTGTATAAAGCGAGGTGACCAGGTAGGAGGAACAAGGCATTGCTGTTGTACCAAACGTGTTTGTGACAGGAAAAAAGGTTATTCTATTGCTTCAGGCAGCTGTTTTAGCGTGGGGCACGTTGCCTGAAGTGACCAGATGCAGTGTTACTGCACGTTGTGCAACTCTTCATTACGTGCGTTCCAAGTAGGGCTTTTGCCAGTGGTTCTCCTCACCCCACCCAAAACTCCGGAGCTTGTGCCAGACTGGTATAAGAAGCAAAGTGGCCAAGACCATTGACCGAAACGAGGCACCAGTTCTATTTGCCAGTGCTGCCGGGCTCTAGAAATCTCCACTGAGGAAGTGAGAGACACTCGCCTGTCCACATCCTGCTTCAGAAGATGACACTTCCCCAGGGCTCTGGTGGATAGGGCGAGCAGGCAGCACGTAGGTGTGATGGTAACCACCAACAAACTGCGCCCAGCTGCTAAACAGCTGCCCGTGGGTCTTAGAATCTGTGATACACATGCACAGATTATAACGTTTATTTACATCCTTTGGCCAGCATCCCTCAGGTCCAGCCTGAAGTTCTCTCAGCTTCTGCTGGCCCAGATCTTGACTGATGTCGATGCTTGGTTAGGACTTCTCCTGTCAAGGCAACAGAAGCCTTGTTGAACATCAATGAATTCAGCATGTGGTTAAAAACCTGGCACAGCCAACGCAAATACACAACTAATCTAGTCTCTGTAAAACTCTGTGAGATGCATTCGGCATTTCTGGTGGCATTCTGCTGACCGGATGGTTTAATGGAGCTAACCTTTGGTCACCATTTCCTGTTTTTTCCTCCATCACGCTGGAGGAAAAACAAGTGGTGTGCCAGCCGGTGAGTGGGGAGGGAACCCAGCCAAAAGTTGTGCAGGTTATTCCGGTGCTGGAATTTTTCCCCGGCATTGTTTAATTTCTCATTGATGTGAAGAACGTGGACAATTCAGGCCCACTTGGAAATACCTGTTATGTGGAGATCCTGATAAACGTATCCTCTGTAGGATCCGCCTTTGGGAAAGGGAAATTGTCAACGTTCAACTATGGCTGAAGTTAACCCCGTTCCTCACTGCGAACTTTTCTAAGTGAATTAATAAAGGATTTTTTAATATCAGGTCTTAATTGAGTGGATTCTTATTCAGTAAGTTGGATGCAACAACCCCCGGGCATCTTCCTCTCGCATCTCTTTGCATTATTTATGGCTTAGAGGTGGACGCTTGGAGCCCCTTGTAAGACTGATTAATCATCTCAACTACTGGAACACACCCCAAGTTCTCGGTGGTTGAGGGTTTCCTTTAGACTTAACAAATGAATTGGTGGCTGTGGTGTGACAACAAGTAAATCCAGGACGCTCTTTAAGGTACAACTGGTAGTTACAGGTATTTTATATTGTACTCAAGCCAGCCCTCGATGTTTTTTTTTTTTTGCTAAACAGCATTGATCTAAACCTCTTAATGGCTTTTAGTGTCCTCAACTACACTTCTGTTGTTCTCCTTCAACGTTTTTGTAGGTTGTGAATGTTTAGATCTATATTCAGCTACTTCTGGAGGAAGCTGCTACTTTCTGTTCCTGCTTGTTTCACTCTGTGTGTTCTAAAACTTCTCATTTTTCCCTAGTCTTATTTATTTAACCACAAGCAGGGATGCATGATGGGCACGGCCACATCATGCTTTAGGAAGAAAGTGATGAGTGTTTGGTTGCAGTCCAGCTGCTCCTATTTTCTTACTCCATTGCTCTGTCCGCACATGAAGCTGGGGGACGTGGTCATGGTGGCTCTGGGGTCTCCTCCAGACTGGGAAATACTGGAGAGAGCCCAACGGAGGGCTACAAGGATGATTAAGGTGATCTGTGGGAAAGAACCTGCCAACTCTGAGTTGTCCTCCTAACTCGCGTGCCGATTTGCAAGCTCAGCTTACGTTTATCCTATATAAATTTACATATTCCAAGAATAGGCGTGGTCATTATAATTATTTCGAGGAATTCATTATCATAGTCACTCCTCTTGTTACATGCACGTTGCCCACTGGTGGTCTTACGTTGGGGTCTTCAAGATGAAGCAATAGTCTTCCTCACTACTCACTTCTGAGCTTTTCTCTGTTTGTGTGCCGACCTGTCCTGGCTAAGGTTCAAACCACAGAACTAGTTGTAACCGTCCCACTTTCTCCAGGTGCAGAAAAACCAGCAACAAGGCTGCAGCAGCTGCGATCTCACAACCTCCAAAGCAAATAATCTCATCGCACAATCAAAGCAAGCTAAGCACGCGCATAATCAATAGCATCAGCGGCCTCTACAAGTCATCTTCTCTTCAAAGGGACTAGAACATCTCCCTTACGAGAAAAGGCTGAGAGCCCTGGGGCTGGGCAAGAGAAGGCTGAGAGGGGATAAATATCTGAAGGGTGGGTGTGAGGAAGATGGGGCCAGTCTCTTTTCGGTGGTGCCCAGTGACTGGATGAGGGGAAACAGGCATAAATTTGAACAGAGGAAGTTCCACTTCAACATGAGGAGAAACTTCTTTACTGGGAGAGAGACGGAGCACTGGGACAGGCTGCCCAGAGAGGTTGTGGAGACTTTCAGAACCTGTCTGGACGCGTTCCTGTGTAACCTGCTCTGGGTGAACGTGCTTTAGCAGCAGGGTTGGACGAGATGATCTCCAGAGGTCCCTCCCACCTCCTGCTATTCTGTGACAAAAGGAAACGGGGAGGGAGGTGAGGTTTAGGCTGGGCATGAGACACTTTCTTCATGGGAAGGGCTGGCCCGCGGCAGTGGTGGAGTCCCCATCCCTGGAGGGGTTTGGAAGCCATGGAGATGTGGTGCTGAGGGACATGGTTCAGTGGTGCCCTGGCAGCGCTGGGTTAACGCTTGGACTCCCTGACCTTGAAGGCCTCTTCCAAGGCCTCCGCCGCCCGCCCAGGCCCGGCGCAGGCCGCTCCCGAGGCCGGCCCCG
>VZZY01003170.1:364663-434258 GCA_013400335.1 Eurystomus gularis
GGCGAGCGGGGACCCCGGGCACGCAGCCCCCGGAGCCGCGGCTGGGCCGCAGAGCCCGGGAGTGGGCTGCAGACACTGCCTGGGCTGTGCTGCAGCGGCTGCAAGCCGGGAAGGAGCCAGGTTGCATCTGCCAGGCGGTGGCCGGCTAAGGGATGCCCCAGCAGACGAGGGGCTGCAGCCCTGAGCGGCTGCCGAGATGCTGCGGTCCCCCCGGGAACCGGGCTGCTGGTCCTGCCCCTTCCTGCTCTAGGGGTGTGTTGGCAGTAGGAGCTGGTTTGGACCTGGGCTCTCTCCCAGGTGGGACTGCAGAGAAATCTTCTGCCTCACAACCCAGGCAGCCAGGCTTTGCTGCTGTCGGGTTTCTTGCGACGGAGATCGGTCAGATGCTTGAGTTAAACGAGCAGTTGAGAAAATTCAGCGTAGAAAATGTTTTCTGCTTTGCCTCTTTTAAGCCACGTTGTGAATTGCTATCTCTCTCCCTCTATTTTTTTTTTTTTTAAGCTAAAATTTTATTGTCACCTCTTTGTTGTTCAGGAGTGCGGGAAAAAATTACTCATTTTCACCAAAAGACGGGGATTAAATTGCTCCAGGCAGAGCCGTTACGCTGCCCTACAATGTTACTTATTAACCTGCCTTATATTGATTCTGCTCGTGACTTTGCCAAACGGCATCACACCGCTGACGCCTCGGTTGGGTGACTGAGGGCTCCTGGAAGGTGGAGAGGTTCCCCGGGAGATTCTTGTTGCTCTCCAGAACGGCTCTTGCTTTCACCACCAGACTAACGGCTCTCCCGCAGATTCACGTCACTGTGGGATGAGCTCCTGGTCTTGGATGGCTTCTCACAAAGTTGTTTACCCCAGAAAATAAACTCGTCCTGCACACACGGTTTTGATTTTCTTCGTTTTCCTGCTCAACAGTGGGTCATGCAGACAGGAGAGAGGGGAAAAAAAAAAAGTGGATTTTTTGTGGACTTAATTCTTTTCCAGTAGAAAAACTAACAAGACTTAAGGTTGGGAAGGATTTCAGTATTGATTTACTATGACATTTTTCAAGCCCACAGTCTTCTGGGAGGAAAAACCTCCATCCCAACACGATCATGATCTGACGTGCTAGACTCTTGGCTGCATAGAGAAATTGCTTCAAGCAGTATTGTGAGGGCCAAGAGCAGCAAAGTGGCTGTTTCACTGCAGCTTTATCATGAGGTATCCGAATGCCTTTAATTCTTTGGCACTCCCAGTCCCACTTGGGTTTGAAGATAAACATGAAATCGTGCCCTCCTGGCACAAGTCTGGTCCCTCTGTCCCCTCTTTGTCTGCTTCACACCCAGTCTGAAGAGCCTCCTCTGCAGTAGCAGAGATTTTTTAGTAGCAGATATTGTCGTTTGTAGTTCAGACTCTGTGCAGAAGTCTAATAGCTCCTGCTTTGGACTTGCCTATGGTGAAAACCATCCTGAGCTTCCCATCTCGCTGCTACCTGTGGATGACAGCCATTGTGGAGCCATCACCATGGTCACTTGGTGGCTTATTGCATGTGTTGGTCCCTCAGTGGGAGGGAGAAAATGTGGGAGAGGCAGAAAGCCCCCTTAGTGCAGCCACATCTCTTGCAACCCCAGGAGAGAGAAGGAAGGAGCCTGCTCTGGCTCCAGGGTTATTGGGGACTTGCTGGGAAAGAAAAGGCCTTTGAGGTCTAAGTGGCCTCTCTTTTAATCAGGCGCATTTGTAGCTGGCAGAAATTGGGAGAACTGTTGAATGGTGTGATCAGAGGGGAGAAAGGAGACTCATCTACAGCCTGTTGGGGCTCAAATATCAGCTCTCAGAATAAAGATCCTCTCAGAAAGTGCCAAGTTACCTTTCTCTTCTCTCCATTGCTGCTTTTCCTGGCCAATGCCTTCACTTCCTTGCTGAACGGAGCTGTGAAACCTTGATTTGTCACCACCTATTTTGCAAGGTTCATGCGGCTTTTCAGCGGAACGAGTGTGTAACATCTGTTTGTGCCTTCCAACTAGGGAAGAAGCATGATCAAGATGAAGGGCATCCTGTTAACTGCCTGCCTTGTTCTGGTTGCTTTTTGTAGCTCTGGTGAGTACAAGGGAGGTATTTTCCTGATGTGATGTTATGACAGGGGCTGAGAAAATCACGGAAAAAATGTCTGAGAAGGAAAAAAATAACAAGAAAGGCCTGGATTATTTAATACCACGTTGGGGGATGACAGGAGCCGTCACGGTCAGGCTTCTGTGGGTTGTCTTTGGTCAGAAGAGAGAATCAGGTGGAGAATATGATGCTGCTTAATATGGCAACAGCCTGTTGGGTTTTGCTGCTAGGAGATTGGATTCCTGCTGTGTCAACTGGGATCTAGGTGTGTAGCACGAGAGAGAGCTGAGGTGGAATTAAAAAAGGGCTAGAATCAAATTCTGCTGACGATGTCTCTTGTCCATCCTCTTGGAAAAGGCCGTCTCGAAGAGCAGGCAAAAGAAGCAAGCGTTTAATCTGCTGGCACATAACGGTGCTTTCAAAAGTGACTTCAGTACGTGCTTTCAAAACCTTGCTTTCAGAGTTGCCAGCCTCAATTTCTACACTGCCCAAAGCCTGTAAATTTTAGCTTAAGTCTTGAGTTTAATAACCCGGTGTATGTTTTGTGACAGATGCAGATAGTCACTCTTCTTTCCCTCCCCCCCCCACACCTTTTTAATGCTGTTTCAGTACTTTATTATGCAGTAAAGACGAACCCTTGTCTTCTCAGGTCATGCCCTAAGGTGTTACCACTGCGAGAACAGCCCTTCCTTGTGCAAGACCAACAGTACCTGCCTACCGACTGAGGATACTTGCTTGCAGATGAAATTTGGTACGTATGCTGCCCTGCAGCCCTCAGATAAACACACTTGTATCAGTTTTCATTGCCTGTACACTTCTAATCTGGCCTTAGCGTGAATTTCGGAGCCCCGCTCAGAAGAATGTTGCGAATTCTTTTGAAGGTCACGCTTCTATCCAAGCAACTGATAAAGATAATTACGATTTAGATGGCTGATTTCTACTTGTACAAGGGCACGCACTTGTATCTGTGTATCTAGACACGCAGGTATCTGCATATCCGGATTTAAAACAAACCCCAGCACCCAAGGGAGCTGGAAAAAACCCAGGAGAGAGCATCGACTTTCAGATACCAAACCTTTGCCCTGGATTTGTTACGCTTTAAAACCAGATAAACCATGTGTGACACACAAAATAAACCTGCAGATGAGTTGAAATTATTAAAATAAACGATCTTTTCTTGAGGGTGAGGTGGCCTGCATCTCAGGAATATGGTCAAGGATATTCAGGGCGTGGAGTTACTAGCTGTTAGTTAACATTTAAATAACTTTCACTACCGGTCACAGGAGTATCATTGAAAAAAAACTAAGTATTGAGTGAATTGAAATAATTTCCTGCTTTCCCAGCAGATTCTTCCTGCTCTGTAAAGACTGGTTTTGAGCAGCAGGAAGCAGGATAGGGTGGGACTGCCCTGGGATGGGCCCTGGTAACCCTCATGACTCGGGGTGGAGGAAGGAAACTTCTAATGCTGCTGGACCAGGGTGCTGCTTGCACCCTAAGGAATTGATTCTTTTGCTATTTCCCTTGAGCCTAAACCTTCATGGACACAAACTGTAGGCAGTTGTCCATTGTCAGAGTCAGGAGTCAAGTACTGAGGTATCAAGCTAGGGAAGATGGACAACGAGGTGTTTGATCTCTGGTGTCCAGAGCAGTGCGTGAGAGAATGGGAGGACTTCTCTGCTCTTCAAGCTCTGTCTTCTGCATGTTGCTTCCGGAAGCAAGGCCGGTCAGAGCTGACAGGACTTGTCTTCGGCACAAAAACCAGCCTGAGTTACTGGATTTGCTTGGAGCTTTGTGGAGAGAGAACGGCTGTGCTGTAGGACAATGCAAGTTGAGCTTGAGGGTGATGCACTGTCCTTCTCTGCCAGGAGCCCCAGAGCAGGCATCACTCACCCTTCAGCCTGTATTTCCCCAGTAGGTCATTTGGAGTGAATTGGAAGCACTGGTTAGTGTGAGCTAGAAATCTTTCTTAGAATCCTAGAATGGTTTGGGTGGGAAGGGACCCCAAACATCATCTAGTTCCAGCCCCCCTGCCATGGGCAGGGACACCTCCTGCTAGACCAGGTTGCACAAGGCCCCATCCGACCTGGCCTTGAACACATCCAAGGGTGGAGCATCCACAACTTTCCTGGGCAACCTGTGCCAGTGTCTCACCACCCTCAGAGTGAAGAACGTCTTCCTATCATCTAATGTAAATCTCCTCTCCACCAGCCTGAAGCCATTACCCCTTGTCTTATCACTACAAGCACTTGTAAAAAGTCCTTTCCCAGCTTTCTTGTAGCCCCCCTTCAGATACTGGAAGGCCACCAGAAGGTCTCCATGGAGCCTTCTTTTCTCCAGGCTGGACAACCCCAATTCTCTCAGCATGTCCTTTTATGAGAGGGGTTCCAGCCCTCTGATCACCTCTTGACCTATGGCTAAGAGCTACAAGAGTGCTGTGGTGGCAGGACCATGGCTTGCTGTGGCTAGTCACACTAAATTCCTAGTGAAGGCAAATTTGGAAACTTCTAAACACTTGAAAAGAAGCTAAAAAAGCAAGTATGTGCCAGTCCAGGCAGCGATTCTCTCCCCGTACCAAAAAAGATTACTTTCAATAGTCTCTTAATCTGTTTAATCTTGATGCTTTTTTTTTTTGTAGGTAAATTGAGAACTTCCTCCTGCTGGAAGTCATCCCAGTGCCGTGTGAATGATATTGCCGAGTTCTTCCAGCTGGATAACTTCGATTTCTTCTGCTGCCAACACGACTTGTGCAATGAGAGCGCGATGACCGGGGTTAACAAAGCAGCCTTCAGTATTGCCTCTCTAATGACCGTGTTGTGGATGCTTCTGTGAGAATCCCGGTTTGTGCGCTGTGCTTTCGAGCTGAAATGGTACAAAATCGTGAATTCTCTTCTGAATTGTACTTGTCACGTTTTCAGTTCCTGACCACGGGCAGAAATGTTGCCCTCTCATTTTAAATTTGGCTTTGTGAGGTTCTGCCGGTTAAATCACTGCCTCCACTCATGGGAAGGAGATGAATATTGCCACCAGTTACAGGGAATTGGGGTGTCTTGGCCTGCCCTCTTCATGGGGAAAAGAACTTGTTATGAAACAGTGTTATCTTGTGGAGAAGCTGGGCAGACATCAGTGGGTGATGCGAGAGGGAAGGAATCGGTTTTATGCTGGAGAAAATATCATTTCTTACCATCCCATAAACTGTAATTATTTTTGGTTGGGATTTCTGTGGGTTTTGGGTTGGTTGGGTGGGTTTATTTTGGATGCTTTGTCGTCATCCAGCGAGCAGTGGGTTTGCCCTTAACACAAGTGTTGGATCCTAAGTATAAACTCGCTGCACTCTTCATGGCGAGTCTGGAAATATTCAGTTTCAAGTGTTGTAGGCTCCTTGTTCCCGTCACTGTAACATTTGTTTTTCTTTTGACAAGGCAAGGCTATAACCTTGTAAGTACCGCTATTTTGGGAGAAAGCATCTCTATTTCATAAACTAAAATAATGCTTTAAGTGAGAAGCACTTTTTTTTATATAGATATATTTCTGTGAGCATGCAGACAGCACATGCTAGCTTCTTTTTTTATTATTATTATTATTTTCTTCCCTTTATCCATGTCTAGGATTTTGACTAAGCATGTGCTTTGCACCGAGTATTTATTGGTATCCTGAAAATTGTTTATAAAATGCTAAGGAACTAAAACAGCACATCTGATTTCTTTGCCCATGTAGTTAGCTTTTGGGTTCGGTTGAAAAGCGACATGTAAACTTAACCCTTCAAGCTTCCACCTGAGAGTATTAACCAAACCTTGCAGGACTTCATATTTTGACTTTTACGCACCTCTATAAATGCCAATACAAAATATATGTGTAGTTATAGAGCATGAATTAAAAAAAAACCGCTCAGTTTATATGTGTAAGAGGTCTGGAGTGGAAATATTCTGTACGTTGCTCTGCCTCAGCGGTGGAGACGGACCTTTGATACTTCTCTGGTACGTAGGGACCTTCTCAGCCAGGTACAATGTCAGATTCTTCTTTCTCTCTTCTGGAGCTCTTCGCATGTCCCTGCAAGAGTTGTGGTCCATTGCCAATGGCGTATTCTCCCTCTGAGGACCCTCGCTTGTGCTGTGCAGGGTGCCAGTGACACCAGTTCACCCAGTCATAACAAGGGTGTAACTCCAAATCCGTGATGTATTCTGCAATGTATCTTTTGGTTAATCTTATCTGAGCTCTAAAAGCATCCCGGGATCTCCCTGGTCACTTGAAATATGGAAGTCATCCTGTCTTTGATTAATAAAAATGTCAAAAAAGAAAATGTGGAGGGTGTGGTTATTTGTGGGCGTGCTGTTTCCAGCTGGATGGAAGTCTAGTCGTTCCTATGGGAGATGCCTCCACCCTTCCCAGCCAGAGACTCCCAACATGTTGCAAGTAGGTTTCTCTTATTTCTCTGGACATCGGTGCTTGGTGTTGCTTAGTTTTGGCAGAGGGGTTATTTGCTTTATGGAGCCGTTTGATAGGACAAGGGGTGATGGTTTTAAATGAAAAGAAGGAGATTTAGACTAGAGAGAAGGGAGAAACTTTGGACGCTGAGGGTGGTGAGAGCCTGGCTGAGGTTGCCCAGAGAGGTGGTCGCTGCCCCATCCCTGGAAGGATTCCAGGTGAGGTTGGCCGGGGCTCTGAGCAACCTGCTCTAGTTGCAGATGTCCCTGCTCCCTGCAGGGGGGTTGGACTCGATGACCTCGAATGGTCCCTTCCCACCCAAACCAGCCTGTGATTCTATGCTTGTAAACGAGGAGGGTTAGTGATCTTTCTCTAGATTAACTAACAACGATGTGGCACTGGGGGGGAAGCAGTAGAATATGTGGTCCCTCAAATCTACTTGAGAATTGCCTTTTTGGAGATAGGAATATGCCATGATTTGGAGAAAAAGAGAGTTCTACCTTCATGACCACTTCAATGTGCTTACAGTGATTGCTCTTGGAGCAGCCCTGTCTGCAGCTTTCCACTGTTGCATATTTTTATTCTACACACTGGCTAGATTTCTTCGTGGAAGTGCTGGTTGTTTCTTGTCCCTCCTCCTAGTTCTTAGCTTTAGCTAGCTTTTAATATCTGTCTTGGGAGGGAAAATGGTTACATATGATACTCCCCAAGCTGTAAATGATCCTAATGGTTGGACTTGATCCTAGAGGTCTTTTCCAACCTAAATGATTCCATTATTAATAGAAGCTGTTGGCTTGAAGCGTGTGGGCAAGTTGAAGAAAAAGCATTTTAGGTGCTATTTGTGAAGCCACGCAACTGGAAAACAGTATTTTCCTCCTCTCTCACAGGCTAATTGTACTCTGAATCTTTCGCTGTGCATTCTCAGTCCAGCAGGTACTAGAAACAGGGATTTGATGTCGCACCAGAGAGATGAAAATAGTCCTTGATTTCCCCCTGTCCTTCCATCTTATTTCCCATCTGGTTAACAAAAGCACACACTTAGAAGACAGTAATTTCTGCACACTGACTTTTCCCACCGAGGCACCTCCATTTGTCAAGCTCCTGCTCGTTTTAGGTGAATTAGTGGCATTAAAGTACTGACTCAACATACACTTGGGGGAAGGTTTGTAGCAGAGAAGGTATCTTGTGTTAGACAAGCTGATGCCTTGTGCTTTAACCATCTTGCTTGCAGCATTTTTTTTTCTCTATTATATTGTCAGTACCTCTCTTTTGATGGCTGGCACTTTGAAACCTGTTTTATTGCCGTACGGTCTGCGTGTGTAAAGTGTTTTATTCTTTTTATGAGCTCAAAAAGCAGCTCTGTGTTTCGTCTGTCTGATAATGGTTCGAACGATCATTTTTAGTATTTGTTTTTCGATAGCCTTGAACACTTCCTTGTCTAATCTATCATATTTCTCCTTCGCCTTCTAGAAGCAGCTTGAGCAACAAGTCCTTGTGTTTTGGGCTCTAGAAGGACACTGCTTTTGTAAATCGGCAGGAACGGTGTTTGTTTCTCGTGGTGGGAATGCATGTGGCAAAGTACGAGAACTTGCAATGATAGCAGACAACTTTAAAAAAAAAAAAAGCCAACGGGCTAGATTTCAAGTGGAAAGCATCCCTTTTGTGTGGTTTAGCTGTGTCCTGCAAAATACAGGGTAGTGGAAAATATTTTCGGGATGAACTGCTGTATTCCTGTGTGAATGTGCCCATTGCTCTCTGCAGTGAGCGCTGGGTAACTTTCCACTGTTGTCGGGGTTTTGGATTTGTTTTGTAATTATCCTAAATGGTTTCCTCTGTTCTGAATTAGTGGCATGACTAAAACCTCCTCCTTAGCCATTTACTTCTGAGCATGCTTTTTTTTTTTGCCAATACACATCATTTGTATACTAATGACCATCTAACCATCCAAGAGTATTTTTCCCTGCATCTACTTCTCAACATCCCTTGCTCCCATAACCATCAGTCCCTTTTTGGAGGACAGGAGTACACAAAGGAGTCATTTTTCCCTATCAGCATGTGAAGAAGGAGCTGGCAAATGGAAGCTGCAGTAGCAGCAAGCGGGGTGTGTAGAAATTCATTCCTGTGACCCGTCTTTGCCATTAATTCTTCCTTCAATCCCTCTTCCTACTTTCCACCTTCTGCATGGTGGTGACAAGCTGTGGACTTGGAGAGCACGGAAGCCCCATGGGAAGGTGGGGCTGATGTACCTGGTTGGTCAGGATTTCGCTTTATCCTCTCTGAAGCCCTTCTCTAGTTTTACCATCGCTCATCAAAGATGAGGTGGGATGTCTCCGTGCTATTCCAGGATGCAGCAAATTGTGAAAAGAAGCAGATGCATGGGGAAAAAACAGATAGGCAGAGCAAGCAGTTTCCTCCCACTGCTTGTTGGAGTGAGAGGATTGAGGAGGTTGACCAGCGAGGAGCTTTTATTTTGTGAGAAGGAGGAGGAATTGCTAAAAGAAGAAAGTAGTCTCAGCAGAGAACTTCAGATTAAGTAACTCGCTATTGCACTAACTAGGGCATCTGGATTCTGTTGATAAATAAACATCACAGGCATTTAATAACCGCTGCTATATAAATATTAAATGCATTAAATAACAGCAGCGCTCGTCCAGCGGGAAGAGAGTTTAATGTGTCTGAATCTCTATGTGTGCCTCGGGGGCTTGGATCTCGCTGGGAAATCCAGTCAGTCCTAGGGCTGGCATTGGAAGTTAGGCTGTAAGAAAGGCTAAACATCCAAGCCAGCGTTGTCTGCAAAATGCCCACGTGTTTTCGGGCAGAAACTAGCACGCTGTGCTTTCTGACTCGATAACACGCTGTGAATATTGCACTAACAGGACAGTGGTAACGGCATTCTGCCTTTTAGAGAGGGAGAAAAGAGCAGCTAATTTGGCCGTGGGATCTCCGGAAGAAGTAGGTTGTCATTTCCACTCCCGTCTTTCCGAGAATAATTTATACGTTGGGATAAAATAAAGACCTGTGGATGAGACTGTCTTTCTGGGTTTATGCGCTGCATTGATTATCGCAGCGTGGCAGCTTCAGCATAGGAAGAACTGTTCTGGAGCCTAGGAAAGGGAAAGCTTGAAAATGCTTTTCGTTTCTTTCATGTAAGTGCAGTGAAAAAAAAAACCCAAACCAAAAATATTTGGAGCAACATTTCAGAAAAGAAAGCTTTCTGAAGTGAGAAACTGATTCTGAGGCATCGACTCAGGTGATGATACAGGGTAAACATGAAGCAACAGGGACCTAAATAGAGAGCCCTCCCCCAGACAACACTAGTATGCACATCCTACATCAGAGAGCTGTAAATTCTGTAATTCTTGCCCCCTGCAGAGACTACAGGGCAGGCTCTGCTCAGAGACTAAGCTTTCTTCACATGGAAGCCTTCTATATTGATGTCTTTTTTGCATGTACCTTCTGCTGCTCTTGGTTTGGCTCCAGAGCCCCAGGTGTTCATTCGGCGATGCCCGAGGACAGCTGTGCTGTAGAAACTGCTGGTAGCAGGATTTCAATCTTGCAGATAAAATGCAGAGAAATCTCTGCTTGGAAACGGAGGAGGAGGGAAAATTACCTGATACAGATGGACTCAGTGTTTTGGACTATTGCATCTGAACCCTTCCTCCTGCATAAAAATCTCTACATGTGACCCAGCGTTGGTTCTATTTAAGTGCTGAGGAGACTTGCGCTGGCTCAGATGCTCCCAGGATTCAGGTCCCAGCGCTGCTCGGAGTCTAGATGAGTTATTCATGGCATGCTACTGCTGTTAGCATAATAACTTCATGAACAATAACTGCACCGTTCCTCTCTGCACAGGCTTAGAATCATAGAATCATAGAATGTTTCAGGCTGGAAGGGACCTCCAGAGGT
The DNA here is from genome assembly GCA_013400335.1 of Eurystomus gularis. Lineage (NCBI taxonomy): Eukaryota > Metazoa > Chordata > Aves > Coraciiformes > Coraciidae > Eurystomus > Eurystomus gularis. The sequence goes on from VZZY01003170.1 coordinate 375,082, forward strand.
CATCTAGTCCAACCTCCCTACACAAGTAGGGACACCTACTTAGGTCAGGTTACTCAGAGCCTCATCAAGCCTGACCTTGAATGACTCCAGGGATGGGGCCTCCACCACCTCTCCCTGGAGTGGGAGCCTGGCTTGGCTCAATGCTCGATACCACTATTCAAAAGAACCTCTTTGGTGGCTCAGGATGGGGGGGAAGCACGGTCATTCTCATTTGCTCCCTTCTGACAGCTGTTCAGAGATGCTGCTTTGGGTCGGGTTTGAAGACAAACAAGGCTGTGGAGATACTGCAGGATGGGGCTAAACTCATGAAGGTCACAGACTGAGCAGATGGGAGGTCGTGGTCTGATGTGCTCTGGTCTTTGTTTTGGAGACCGCTGCAAACGTACATTGACTGAAGCAAGAAGCAGTGCACACGTGACCATCTACCTTGTGCTCCACCGGCTGCGTGAGGAGGCCCAACTGGGGAGTGTAGCAATGAGAATACTGGTGTAGAAGTTCCCATTGCTTTTTTAAGGATCCAAGTTTCCTTTGGGTTTCATTAAAATGCACTGGTTTTGACTCGTGAGCTAACCCAACCGTGCCTTGAGGGTGGACACAGTGCTTTATTTCCCCATTAGTATGATTCCCAAAGAAGCTTTTATTCTCATGAGTGCCCTGCACTGCATCCAAGCCTGCAGTGCTGGGGTTTATTTCCTGCTCAGACTCCTATTTCCAGGGAAGCTGATGTCTTCCAGAGAACTTCAGGCAGCCACCATCATCTGTCATAGCACTAAATGGTCAAGGCGTGGATGAGAACACACGCAACGCAGCGTAATCATTTAGCTCGCATCTGAAACGAAGGAAGAAGTCTGCAGCGTTGCACGAGGAAAAGATTAAAGTGATTAAAACGACAATCACATCTTGAAATCGAATCACTTTTAAAGTCTTCTTTCCCATTCCCGGGCATTTTAATGTTGTGGTCTTCTGGTAACTAAGGCTTAATCTCTATTTCATGTACTGTAGGATGAGCTGCTGCTCGTCTGGGAAATGCCGGGGCTGTAGCTGGGAAACACCAGAACTCAGACAGTGCCAGATACTGCTCGAAAGCTGCAGCTTGCACACCAAAAAAATGACTATCTGAACTATTACAAAGGGCAAAATACAAAAGCTGCTGCCGTCAGACACAGCTTGCTTTTGTCCTTCTGAGTATGTTCTACCCCACAGAAAGCTGGAGGCGGTTTTCTTCTGCTGCTTAGAAAAAAGTCTTTCAATCCGTTCCTCTGCCTGAAAGCAAGATCAATAAAACGATTGTTATGAAAATTCCCCTCCCTAACTATATAGCAACCAGTCTGCGCAGCATGAAAGCATTTTAACTTCGTTTATATATATATATATATTCATTCACATTATACACTATAAGATAAGGAGGCAGTGGAATTTTACTGGAGACTTTGGCGTTGTTCATGTGTACATATAACAAACTAAAGGACAGCCTGGTCCTGGAAAGAAGGACTGTGCTTCTTGGAAGCTTAGACCTGTCCATGAAGAATGAAAGATAATCCTGAACAATTAAGGTAATGCCAGCATCGTGTTGTACCTGGATGTTTGAAGGACCTTATGTGAAACCACATTTGGGGTGCCCCAGCTTGGCTGGGACATCTCGCGCACATCAACTCTTTACTTCTGCATCTCTCTATGATGTGTCCCAGCCTCTCCCCTCGGTCTGCGTGGGCCAATTGCAAATTTTTGTGTGCACCTATATCCTTCCTAACCTTGAAACCTTCACTGAATGAAATTCCTTCTCTCTGCAGGAAATTCATCCCAAGTGTTCACTTTTTCCTAATGTTTCACTTCATCTTTCTTGCTGAATTTCAAGTCCGTTGCTACCATAGTCCCATGGACACAGAAGATTCTCTGGTCCTTTTTGCCTGGTCACCTTTCTCTCTCACAGAAATTCTTGATCAGGTTGGGAAAGTACCACCAGCTCACAGAATCATTTAGGTTGGAAAAGACCACTAGGATCACCAAGTCCAACCTCCAAAGGCTTCATTCAGCCTTTCCTTGACCTTTCTCTTCTCTTCCACCAAATAATCGCCTTTATCTCTTTTTTTTTTCATTCATTCCCAGAATCATAGACTCATTACGGTTGGAAAAGACCTCGAAGATCATCAAGTCCAACCATCAACCCACCACCACCATGACCTCAAGTCCCACATCATCATTTCCATTCCTTTTCACACTTTTCCCTCGGGTACCATTTCCCCCTTGCTTTTATCTTCTTGCCAACACGACCTTTGAAACCGTTTGGGGCCCCTCGCACATCACAACCCCCGTCGGCTGTTGCTGGGGGGGGGGATCACGACGCCTTCTCCCCACCTCCTCCGAGGGGTGGGACGGGACCGGGGCCGGTGCAGAACAAGGTCCTCCGCGCCGCTAGGTGCCTCAGTTCCCTTCCCGCCGCCGCCGGGGCTCGGCTGGGCCTCGGCGAAGGGCTCCGCGCTAGGCCGGGCCTGTCCGGTCCGCCGCTTTCCCCCTCCCCGGCGGCTCTGGTGGGGCGGTGACAGAGGCAGGGCGAGCCCAGGGAGGTGGGGGTGTCCCTGCCTTGTGTCCGCGTCTGAAGTGGGGCTGGCTGTGGTTGAGGCGTTAACCAGCAGCAGGGACCCCCGCCCGAAATAGGGGAGGGGGGGTCTGTGTGTGTGTCGTGCCCCTCCAGGCCCAGGCTGCTGGTAGCACTGCAGTGCAGGAGGAACTGCACCCGGCTGCTCGGCTGGAAATGGCTCGTTTTCTGCGTGTGCACCTGCACTTCAGTGGGGGGCCCTGCACCGGTCTTTCATTTCTCTTCCCTTGTGTGTCGTTTTGAAGAGGAAAATGCGGTCGGTGTTATTAAGGAGTGCCGTTTGGAATGCACGCGGCTCACTGCTGTGTCAGTGCATCGTTACATTAACTTTACAGAGTGCCTGTGGTTGGGCTGACGTGGTTTCAGTGGCTGTTTCCTCGCTGTGTATGTCGTGTGTTGGTGCAGTTCTTGTCTGAGAGCTTGTAAGTCGTAGATGGCACAGACCGTTTGAAAATGGGTTTGGCTTGTTCCGTGGAAGAACCAATGTCTTGGCAAGCCAACAAGGACAAAAAAAGCAAAAATGTGCAGATACAGGAAGAAAATACTGATATTAAAATGCTTTTCTTTCGGTGTGTGTGTTTAAAGCACAAAATTGTTCTTGGAAGAGATAAAACAATACTTACTTGACTTTTTGCATGCTTACTGCCTGCTGTTCTGCTGTAGTCTTGTGAAAGAGAGGAGAAAGGTGAGCTTTGCCTTCCTTGATAGTGGAATTCGTCCTCAGAGCTTCCTTCTATCGTCTGTATTTCTGCAAGGGAAGGGGGAAAGGTCCTACCTTAGTAGCTTCATAGTGAGAACTCAAATGAGGGCTCTTGGAAGCAGTTTATTTTGTGTCAGAACAATTTTGGAATAAATGTGGGGAAGGTCAGACAAACACAAGGAGTTCTGTGGGAGTCAGGGGGCTGTGGCTTTGCCTGGGTAGTCATCCAGATGGGTATTTCTACCAAGGCAGGTCAGTATTTTATCATGTTGATTGCTCACCTTCAAGCTGTGGGATTTCTGTGGCCGCTTCCATATGAGCTGCTGAAATCTGGCCTGTCCGCTGTTGTGTGCTCTGGAGTGCCCCTTGTGCTGGGCTCTGCGCCGTCTGACTCAAGGGGAGTAAGTAGGCTGGAAACTACTCGGGTGAATAATATGTGGGCAGTTTTTTTAGCTGGATTTGGCTGCAGCTCGTGCTGGGGCAACGGAGTGGAGGCAAAGCTGCCAGTGGGACTTTTCTTTTCGGTAACGTTCCGTTGTGATAAGCTCCAGAACCTCAGCTGTACTCGGAGCATCAGAAGAAACTTGCTTCATAAAATTCAGCGGGCCCCTGTTGTATCTCGTGGAATTAGTGAAAGGTGTGAGTATTCTGCTTGTTGTTCAGTGAAGAAGAGATTAATGGAAGTGAGCGCATGGTGAGAGGTTATCGACACAGTAGAATATGCCAGATGAAGAGCAGGATGAGGTGCTGGCAGTGCTGAAGCCATGTGAAACCTTGAAAGGGAGCGGTTTGGATTTACAGGGGAAGAAAAATGAATTATCTGCCACTGTGAAAACTTCAGAGGGGGTAGAAGCCCCAGAGAATTTGGACTCCCCGCTTCTCTCATGCTTGATGCCTCGTAGCGCTGCGTCCAGGACGTAGGCTGCCAAAGGAAGGGAAATGGTGATAGAAAACTTAATTCTGTTCAGGTGGACTGCAAGGAGAAGGGATTGAATTAAGTGGTCCAGCTTCAGTGCTTGAACTTGCTGTCTGTACCCCAGAGGAAAAGCGAAAAACATTATCGGTTGATTTCGTGCTGGGTAAGGGAAGTCTGGTCAGTTTTGTTTCCCAGCTTGATTTGGGAAACTGCTCAATATTTAGTGTCTCTGATGTAAATAAATACATCAGAAAGTAGCAATTCAGGTAGGAATGCTGCTGGCCCAAGTGAGCAAAAGAGATTGCATCAGTCAGAGCTGGAAATAAGCTGAAATATTCATAAATTAAATACAAATGCACCACCATGTTACATCTACTGAGTCATTTTGTCCTCTTTGTACCTGGGTAACCCTTTTATGTGTCTGGAAACGAGCTTTTCACTGAGAGCACATTTGATGCTGTGGCTCTGGAGTAGTTCTAAGAGGAGGTTTTTACCTACAAATTGTGTCATTCCCATCCCCAAGCCCAGGGCTCGTTTGTTGATTTTAATTTCAGAGAAGATTCTCAGCAGAATCCAGTTTGGCCTTGTACATAAGTTAGGCCATAGATTGCAGCGTGTGATTCCTGGCTTTAGCTTTGAAGTGATAAACAGCTTTAAAAGCAGCCTCTGCTATCACTCTGCATACTTCTTAAGATAAGCTAATGTTTATTGTGAACTGCTTTCCAAATTCAGGGCTGCTCTGTGTGTTCGTTTCAGGAGTCTGTAATACGGATTAGGAAGGACAGATTATTTCCCTCTGGATGCTGCTGGTTGAGAGTGAAAATTACTGAACGGGTTGCAGGTTCTCTTCTCGCTTCACGCTGCTATGTAGGATATCATCCTGAGGCCGAGCAGGGTATTTTAGTCTGCTTTTAAGATTTTTTTGTCTCCAGACACAATTTGGAATCTACTGCATGGGCTATTTTATAGACTTTGCCCATTTTTTTTCTTTCTCAACCTGGTTTATCACTAATATTCAGTAAAGGTCTTAACCTTTGAGCTTCCTTGTACCTGCTCAGTCATATCGTGGAATGGTTTGGGTTGGAAGGGACCTTAAAGGTCATCTAGTTCCAACCCCCACGCCATGGGAGGGACGCCTCCCACTAGGCCAGGTTGCTCCAACCTGGTCTTGAACACTTCCAGTGATGGAGCATCCGCAACCTCCCTGGGCAGCTTGTGCTGGTGTCTCACCACCTTCAGAGTGAAGAATTTCCTCCTAATTTCCAACCTAAATCTTTGCTCTTCCAGTTTCAAATCATTACCCCTTGTCTTGTCACTACAGGCCTTCTTACAATGTCCCTCCCCAGCTTTTTTGTAGCCCTCCTTCAGATACTGAAACAATGAGGTCTTCCTGGAGCCTTCTCTACTCTGGACTGAACAACCCCAGCTCTCTCAGCCTGTCCTTGTAGGAGAGGTGTTCCAGCCCTCTGATCATCTTCATGGCCCTCCTCTGGACCCAATCCAACAGGCCCATGTCCTTCTTGTGTTGGGGGCTCCAGAGCTGGATGCAGTGCTCCAGGTGGGATCTCATGAGAGTGGAGTAGAGACCTGCTTTTAGGATTTTGCTTTTTAAAACCTTGTTATGGCCTATACTTGTGTTTTTTGGGAAGCTACAGCTTTCTATGATTGGAAGCTGTACCTGTATCTTGGACTTTGGTGCTGTTTAGAAACTCGTGGTACTTGTGAGCAAAAGCAGCAGGGAACACTTGATGTTCCTGGGCTCTCCAACACAGGCATTGTCTGTGCAGATCGGTGACACTCATCATATTTTTCCGATACGCTGCAGTCACGCGGCAGGAAAGGCGGTTGATGATCTCTAAAGTTCTGAGTCATTAGGTATGATTTTTGAGGAAATAGGGACTGATATAATCCCTGTTGTATCGCGGTGTTTAAGGTGAGGTTCGATATTCGCGAACTATATGTGGTTTAGATCTTCTGTTTATATCTGGGAGAAGCAGCTCTGCTGAAAAATACTTCATGGCTTTTCCTCTTCCGGGAGTTTGGATTATTTTTGATAGTGTTGACACTTTACTGACTAGCAGAAAAGGCGTGTTATGCATATTTGACACACAGTTTAATAGTTCCTCAACCATGAGGAGTGTGGTGGAGATCAGTTGAAAATGAACCAGTAGGTTTCAAACATTTTACAGTGAAATATGTAGAGAAAAGTAGGAGTTAATGACAGCTGCCCGAGAGTCACTGATACTCACTGTGCTAATTCACTTATGTCTTCATAGCCATCGTGAAACTATGTGGAAATGGGGTAGCGGAGATGATTCTCCTTCCAAAACAGTGGTAAGTATTGAATTACTATTAAAATCCTATTTTCTGAAGAATTTCTCAGACGTAGAGAATCTTTAATTGATGATATTCTAATCACATGTATTTGCGCTCTCGGAATTAAGTTGCTTAACTGGTTTTGCCATGGCTTGGCTTTAGGACTCCCACAGTCGGGCTGGGTTCTTGCTTCCTGGCTGCTCCGTGTTTACTCTCTCGTGCTGCTCCGTTCTTCTCCACTCTGCTTACCTTGCTTTAAGAAAACAGCTGTAGGAATTCCATAAGCTTTATCCTGCGTGTATTTGCTATGTAGTATGTTCAGTATCAATAGTTCCCTGCCGCTAGGATCCGTAGTGCTACTGATTGTTACAATGCAAATCCAGCAAAGGAGAAAATTGTAGATACTTATGATGCTTTGTCGGTTTCACTGGATTTCAAACTAATATCCCTACACCAGTTTTGAAGGTTTATCATTTCACGTATTTGTCAAACTTGCTAAAAACCACTCCGGTGTATTTACACGTGGTACATGTAATTTTTTAGTGTTGTGCTCTAGTAGGATCCGCTGAACGGTTTTTAAAAATATCTCCAAACAAACACCAGCTGAAGGCAGTTTTACAGAAGCAGCGTCGTCTGCAGCATCTTCTTTGTTGAGAGTGTATTTGATGTGTGCAGGCTGTGGGCTCCCAAGATGCACGAAGCATGTCGGTGAGGGATCTGAGTGAACAGCTGGCGAGTACTGAACAGCTGGTTACACAGCTAAAGGAGCTCGTCAGGGAGAAGGATGCGGAGCTGCGAAGTAAAGACCTTCAGTTAAAGGTACCGTGTGGGTCAAAAAGGCTGTTCAAAAAAACCCTTCTGTCCTGTTTAGCAGGAGCTGGCTTTGTAGGTAAAGGCTCATGGTTAGAGAACTCTGGGAACAGAGGGAGCGTTGGTCAGGATGAGCCATTACAGCTCCTGGACGTTACTGCCAGCGTTCCCAAATTGTAACTGTATTTAGTTATTACCCAGGCAACGTGTGGTCCGTGTGTGAGCAAATGCACTTAATAATCGCAAGGGACAGACGGGCTTTCTGAGAGCCAGGGGTGCACGGTCATTTTAGGCTAAATATGAGGAGTAAAACCAGCCAGATCCCTACTGGACATTTAGTGAGATGCCGACTTGCCTCAAAGTGAATTTCTGTAGATAATTTTTTTATTTCTCCTTCCATTATAAGTGACTTTTTGTCGTATAATGATCTTACTATTAACGCCACTATATATTATCTGCTTTTGACTGGCATTAGGAAGGAACTGGAAGGAATTTATACCTAATATCCTGGAGACTTTTGAGGGTTTGTTATGTTTCGCTCTGTTTTTTTGAGCACTCACAAGGTTGGTTTATTCTTGCGAGAGACTATTTTTATACTTAAAAAAAAGTCTTCTGTGGACACTTAACATCCAAGTATTAAAATATTGAAGTTTCTAAAACTCATTGTGGATTAAACAAAATGAAATACGCTTTGATAGTATTAAGAAGGTGTCTTTGTATCAGGAAAAAGAATAAAAAATTAACTCTTGTTAAAAAATCAAGCCCTGCGTTTGTATTGCTCTCAAAAAATAGGAACATTTCTAACATTGTAATGCTCTAGATTCTAGACAACAACAACAAGAGTGTGCGGAAAGTTTAAATAATGAAAGGAAGGTTGTTTCATATATGCAGGCCATATAATAATATCGTATATTATAACGTCATATATGTGATATTATAACGTCTCAAGATTTTTTTTGCTGATTGCTTTGGATTGATCTCTTTTATTTTTTGATGGGAGGACTGAAGGATGCAGTTGTTCCTGTAGCTAACTCCATCCTTCATGATGTCTGTAGGAGGAGAAGGAATCTGCCGATGCCAAACTCTCCAAGCTGAAGCTGCAAAACAAAGCCAAGGTTGCATCGTTGACCTCACAGTTGGAAGAACTTAAGAAACAATTATCAGAGTCAGGAGGCTTAGAGGCAAAAGCAGAACAGAAAAAGGCAAGTGTCCTTACATTTTAAAGCAGACATGATGTCTCGGAGGGCAGACACGATGTCTCTACGGCTGCCGACCGTAGAGAGTTTTGTGTGCTGGACTCGAATGTGGAACCCAAGTTCAAATTTTGATCTGCGTCAGATTAGGGTCAGGGTAGATTGTGTGTGTGCTCTCAGCTCATCTGTGTGTTTCTGTTCCATTCTTTTATCTTCCTATAGAAATTTAGAGATTTGTACATTTCTCACAAAAAAAAATTCTTACTTGTCTTCATCTTATTAGCAGCTCAAACTTTTAACGCGTGAATCGCTAAGATAAGTCCAAACTAAAAGTGGAAACAGAAAAATGTCCTTGGTGGCAAAATGTAAATTAAATACAGGAATGTCTCATTTTTAAGTGACCAGTGTTTTACTGTTAACAGAGATTCTTGGCTCTCTTTGGATTTACCTGACTTGTATTTCTTCAAAATAGCATGTTTTGACTTCTTGCAGCTTCTAAAACAACTTTAGGGAGGCTTTACTATTTCTGGGGCATTTGTTTTTTAAACAGATGCTGAAAGGGAACAGAAGCAGATCAGGCTGTTGAAGTCCTTACATGTCCTCAGAGACCTAGTAGCGAATTATTTGTGTTTCTGATCTCTTTTGCTAGGAAAACACATTCTTTGCAATTTCACTCAATTTCTTTTGTAATGGCAAATAATTTCTATAACCCACTAGTTATACCTCCTGAAATTCTGATTGGAAACGTTGCGCTTAGGAATAGTTTAATTCTCAATTCCTCCCCCCCCCCCAATAGTCCTTTTTTTTCCCCTCTGAGTTACATGGACTGAACTTGCCAGATTTATATGGGTTAAAATTGCCAGAGATCACCCTTATTGCACATTCCAGTCCACTTTACAGCAAGAATTACCATCAATAATTAAAATAGGAATGTTTTTACACGCTCAATATAAATTCTGTGCCGACTTTGCCTAATTTCTGCTTGGAATATGTAGTATATAAGAGAACTGAAACAAAGCCTAAGTAAAGTCCACTTTTTCTCACCGGTATGATCGCAATAGGTAGAGGCACAGAAGTCAAGTGTAACCTGTTTATGGAATGCAAACCTCCCTGTTTCTGCAGGCGTTGAAAGATGGTGACCAGGAAAACGCTGCGGCAAATCGTGGCAAAATACTAGTGCTGAGAAGGAGAATAGAAGAACTAGAATCCCAGATCACGCAGAAAAATGAAGAGTTACAAAAAAAGGTTGGTGTTTTTTATGATGTGAAGCGTGCGGCTTTTCCCATCTGTGGTGTAGGATGATGTTGAAATATATTTATTTAGATATATTTATATGTATTTATATATTTATGTAGATATATTTATATATTTATGTAGATATATTTATATATTTATGTAGATATATTTATATATTTGTGTAGATATATTTATATATTTAATGCTATGTTGCATTACTAAACAGATACTCTGAGCGTTTTCTGTTGAGTAGACAGAGAATTTTAGGTGTTACAACCTGCCTGAGCAAACCCACTGAGAATTCTGTTCTTGATTTCCGTGAGCAGTGACTCCTCAAGCACGTTTTTGTAGTCATTTGAAAACGAGTGGAATAAGATGCACAAGTAGGAACGTTGTGGGTTAATGCGCTATTTAACGCTTGGATTTTGAAGAAAAATGTTGGTTTTCCTGTAAAAATAAGTCATAACAGGAAGAAATGTAGGCAAGGGATGATTTCACATTCTGGTTTGTAGCCGCTCTGCGCAGCGCTGCGTTTTGTGGACGTGTTGACTGTGGAAAGGGGCAGGAGCGGGAATGCTGCAGAATTCCAGCGTGAAAAGCTCAGTAATTGAAGATTACACTTAAAATTGAACCAGGTTATAAATCTGATAGTGATTTTTTCAGTACGCTAAACAAGGCAACAAGGAAGTAACGCCAACTGTCGTTCTGTGCCGTGTGTGGTGGAAGTGTAGGTTACAAACCGTGCTGCCTCTTCATTTTCAGAACGTTGAACTGGAGGCCCAGCGCTGTCGTGGGGCTGAAATGGATGCCATGCTGGCAGAGAAAGAAAAGAAGTTGGCTGAAAGAGATGCTTATATCACCGATTTACAGATAGCGTGTGGATCGAGTGGTGCTGCCAGTGAAATACTCTTGCCCAATGAAGAATTGAAGGTATATTCGCAGCTCAGATATAAAACCTCCATAGAGGTTTCAAGGAATCAACGGATTCTGATGCATTATACGGTGGATCCTTCTCTGAAGCACTAATCCTCTGCAGTTATTCATGTGAATAAAAATTCTTTACTGATTTTTTTCATTTATCTTGGTGGATCTGTTTTTAATGACTTCTTTTATCAGCGCCATTTATACGTATTAGTATCAACTTCAGAATCTGCTGATAAATTTAAGTCAAAATTCAAACCAAACCTGAAGTTTGAGTTTAACGTTGCTTTCACTGGAGGAAGGGCTAGGAGGTGGCTTCAGGATGATTGCTCTACCTTTTTTCTGGGTCTGTTCTTCTAATTGTCTTTTGATTTGTGTTCTAAAGAACCAGCTGGCTGTTAAAGAGTCGTCACTACAAAGCATGCAGATCCTAGTTCAGAACCTTACCAAGAAGGTTGGAGACAGTGAAGAAAAATGTAGCTTGTTCCAGGAGCAGATTGAGAGTCTTAAAAACATTCAGAACAAAGAAAGAGAGCGTTTCCAAGGAAAAGAAGCTACATATATGGAAAATGTAAGTAAGCAGACTGTAAAAAGATTGACGTTCTTTGGTGGAAGAAGTGGTGTCTTGGCTGTAGTGTTTCTATCTCAATAGTTAAGAATTGCCATTTTTAATTTTGGATTATTCTGGAGTAAATATACGACGTTCAGATGAAATGAGAATAATGAAGCAGTAGCTGGTTTGTGCTGGTGATAATTGAAAGTTTTGGGGCAAAAAAGGAGTTTAAGGATGTAGCTGGTGTTTGAGCACAGAGGAACTAGTGTGTAACTTGCTGGAAATGAACGTGATCAGTGTCATCTTTCAGAAATTAAAAGTCTCAGAACAATGGCATAAAAAAAAGAAGTGACGACCTGGGATATTAACAGAAGTGGATGCTACTTTGCTTCTCATTTAAAGTTTTTATTGTGGAATTGAGAGAAATTGTAAGTTGGAGGTTTGCCCACATGCACCACTGACTTCGGTAGTACGGACTATATTTACTATATTTACTCTTACGTGGAAGCAAAATTGACACTTAAGGTAGAATACATCACCTTGCTGTAGACAGTTCAGTACTTTTACTACACCTTTGTGGCCTGGTTTCATATTTACTTTGTGTGGTTTAAAATTTACTTTGTGTGGTTTTAGGTACGTGTGTTTCAAAATATTATCCAGGAAAAGGAGAAGGAACTGGAAGCCCAGAGAGAAAAGCATGAGCAGGAGCTCTTTAAATTAGCAGCTAAATGTGACGCAAGTGCTGACCTAGAGCAGGTATGTTGCTTTGGAAACTCAGTCATTTGCTTTGACGTAGACATGGGAATTTGGAATCATGTAATTACTAACCTCTGCTTGGGAAATGAAAGATGAGTCTTTTTCTTTCTCTTCTGAAGGTTTTAACTCCTTTATTGATTGCTTGATATTTCTTTTTTTTTTTTTTTTCCTAGCTATTAAAGGCCTTGAAACAGAAGCTTCATGAAAAAGAAGAAGTCATGCTGGGAAGAACACAGGTCATAGATGTCTTGCAAAAAGAACTGGATGCCAAGGATCAGCAATTGAAAGTAAGAAATAATATAGGTGCACACCTAAACTCATCAGGTCCATTACAGGTTCAGAAACCTCTTTGGTTGTTTTTTTGTAATTTATTTGGAATAAAATATGGAGGCAGAGGGACAGACATGCACACCTGGAGGGTAGGGAGAAGGTTTGAGTGTAACAACACGATTTTAAAGCTGAGATTCCGTTGCAGTGTTAAGTATTAAAAGAGCAGGAAGCCTCGCTTTGTTGGCAGAAGTTTTAACCATGGTTTTGGAAAGGTTCCCTCTGCTGTTCTGCACAGCTTCTTTGTTTGGACAGTTTCTGTTCCTAGGTTAATGTATCATGAATGTCGATTTTGGAACAGCAGGTCTAATGTGAGTGAATGGCTCTGCTACAGTGATCTCTAATCTTTTCTACCTCTTTACATCGTCAAATAACAAATGTAAAGGTTCTAAAAGTAGAATAAGCACTAACAGAAAACTAGTTAGAAAGAAAACATTTGAAAGAGCTAGATCAGTTTGACAATTTTAATGGATGTAGGTGACAACACCTCAGTGGCATTGTAGTGAATGTTCTTTATCTTTAGGGTTGCTGTTAAAGATCTCCTTCTGGGTTTGGGGTTTTTTTTTGTTTGATTGTTTTTTTTAATATTCCATGGACCCAAACATTCTTTTTTTATTCTATTTTCACTTGTGGGAGAGGTTGCATGTAGTCTGCCCTCAAATAGTGATGCTGTTTTGCTGAAGTCCCCACTTCTGTCTCAAAGTCAGAGCTGAGCAGCTTTTGTAGAGCCAGATTACCAATGTTAACCCTAATTTCTGATTATAATGTATATAGGAGTACAGATACAATATTTGACGACGGTACTAAGAATAATGTGCATCAAAATATAAAGGTGGGTGGGTTTTTTTGTCTTTTTTTTTACAGGAGATTAATGAAAACCTGAAACGTCTTCTGTCTGAAAAAGAAAACCTCCAGTCTAAACTGGATGCTGAGAAACATGTAATGAGAGCCCAGCTAAGAGACATGATGGAGAAACATGAGCTTGAACTGACAAAAGTTGAGGAGAAATATAATGCTGAACTGCATGAAATTCAAGAGAAACATGAGACTGAGCTGCAAGAGAAAGATCAGGCCCTGTTTCAGCTCAAGAAACAAGTGGCAGAATTAAGTAGCGGACAGAGTAACTCAAAAGAAGTTAGAGATGTGGAGTCGATAACCAAAGAGAAGCTGGAAGATCTGGAAGGTATCCCATTTAATCCAAAGGGTTTCTTTACCCCAGACTGTTCTATATTGCACGCCAATTTCATACCTGTTGCAAGCAGATCCACATTAATTAGAGTGACAATAACTCTTCCACCAAACTTAAAGTATCTGTGATCAAATACTGTAATAATGAGGCTTACAGGAATACCAAGATAATCACACGAACCATAAATATCTCACTGCATTTCTCATCACTACGTTTTCCTGTCAAAGATTGTCTGTGTAACTCCCAATTGCCAAAGGAATTAACCAGAGGTCTTGTATTAATAATATTTGTACGGTTTAAAATAATATTTTTGCATCTTGTTTCTTAGTACAAGTGAAATTGAAAACAGAAGAAGCCAGCAAATCTGAGGCAAAGTTTCTGAAAATGAAGGCTTGGTCTAAATCGAGAATCAAACAACTGGAGGATGAACTGAAGAATGTATGTGTAACATTGTTTAATATTCTACGCCTCTTATAAACTATTGTGCTTGGAGATTTGGCTGAAAAAAGTAGAATCTGACATAATTGGAGTATTAAAATAATTTAATCAAGTGTCTATATATGAATTAATAGATGTATAAATAAAATGTGTGTCTATATATGAATTAATAGATGTATAAATAAAATGTTGATACAGGATGAAGTTGCAATAAAAAATAGTACAAACCAGTGATGCCAGCGCTCAGGAGTATATTTATTAGAGATTACTTAGCTTATTGCACTTTCAAATATTAGGAAAACAGCTTTTTCTAAATTTTATTTTAAAAAAATAATCAGAAAAAGGTTGTTTTGACTTTTCTGTGTTTCTGGTGTTTTGGCGAATTGAAAAACTCTTATTTTTTTTTCTTTTAGTTTTCATCAAAGAATAATGATGTATCTGCCTTAAACAATCGTGTTTCCGAATTAGAAATTGAAAATGAAGAACTACAGGCAAAACTGCAATCATTACTCGAAATCAGAACTCAAAACGGTAAAAAAAAAAACCCCTTTTTTTATTTTTCAGGTGGTTCACAGAGTCAAAAATGAAATGAACTCTCTCAGTTTCATTTTCAAAGAGCGTCTTTTTTTTTAAAACAGATTCTGAAGTAACTTTGTGCAGCTTTGAACCGTAGCGCACAGTGTTGCAGGCACTTACAGCTCAGCTTTTCCTTCCCCAAATCTACCCGTGGGCATTTAGGCTTAGGCAGAATCTTTGCCAGGAAGTGGAGGAAAAATGAGACCAAACATACTTGGAAAATTTATCGGAGTAAATCCAATAAACTTTTGAGAGCAATGAGTGCAGGTAAATAAAGCGTTCTCTTTTCTTTTGTGAGGAGAGAAGTTTTACGAGAGATTTTTTTGGCTTAAAGTCTCAGGTGGTTTAAAGTAGAGCTCTGGGAGAGGTTTTTCTGTTTCACCTTGTGTTATTTTCTCTGGAAACGGAAATAAATGGAAAGCAGTAGGATTTTCGCTTAGTCTAAGTCGTTAGCAGGTGAGATTTAAAGCACTTACCAATATTTGATAATGAAAAAGTCCCTTTCATGGCTGCACACAACCCAACAGAAGCCTTCTAACCAAAAGAAATTATCACCTGAGCTTTCAGATTGAATCTTTCTTTTGAATTTTTATTAGTTTTGGGTCCTGATGAACCAACTTGATTATGTTTTTGTAGAAGAATTGCTGACTAAGCTGGAAGTCTATGAAGAGCAGCAGAGGAAGTTGCAAGCTGATCTTGACCAAGTCACCAAGAGGGCGGCTTCACAGGTTAACTTGAAAATGGATTTGTAGGACTTAGTGATTCACTCCAACAGTGCGAATTAGCCTTTGAAAAGTGTGTGAGCTGCATTTTTGGGGCTGAATATTAGCTTAGTGATACATGGAATTGTCAGTGTCACTAGCTGTTGAGCTGGATGACGAGCTGCGAGGCTTTTAAATCACTTTAAAAAATTGATCTCTACTTACTCTGCCACTGTATTTTTCCAAGCAGTTCACTCTATAATCAGTTAGATTTCACATGCGTCATCAAAGCGTGGCTGGTTTTTTGCTTACAATATGAACAGCTTTCAGAGGGAAATAACAGCAGAAACCGTGACAGCTGCACAGGTCTGGATAAGAAAATGAGAATACTTAATATCGCTGCAGGGATTTCGATGGATTAACAATGCACGTTAATCTTTGTAACTTTGTACAGCCCTAGCAGCAGAGCCAGTTGGAAACAGTTAATTGTATTTTGCTAAAAAAGAATTGTTTCTTCCAAATACTGCGGAGAAATTGTTGGGCCTTTGTTTTGGTAAAATTTTAAAATAAATTTTATTTTGGTGGGAAGGCAGAAACTTTTTTTTTTATTCTCTTCATGGAAAGAAAGTTAAGAGGCATTCATTGTCCCACGTAAAGACAGTTGAATATTGTTTTACTTTGAAATGCTTTAAGATGAAAATATGCAACAAAAGTATTTTGATTTTTTTGGTTAAAAATATTTAGAGTAATATTTTTATTAACCTAAATATTAATTAAATATTAATATTTTTTAGATTAAAAGTGCAACTGGCAGTCGCATGGCTGCTACTTTGCGAAGCTACTTTATGAAGCTTGCTCTTTACGTAGTCTCCAGTAGCCACTATCCTCACTTTCACAGATTTTTATTTATGCAAAATGGGGAATTTGTCATGGATCCTTTTCTCTGCTAATGGGTTGTCCACTTAAAATACTATTTACGCTTGCGGCGGGATTTGATCGATACATTTTCACGTGGAATTTCTTTCGCCAGGCCAGCGAATCGGGCAGCGTGGATGAGCTGCAGAGTCAGCTCTTGGAATGGCAAGAAAATGTACCAGAATCAGAGGAGTCCCGGGATCAAGTCAGAGAAGAGAAATCTGCGATAGCCTTGAGAATGGCTCAGATTGAGGAGGAGAGAGAAGGTGAATTGTTTTATTCACGATGAAACGACGATATTTATATATGATACCTCTGTGTCTGCTGTACTTCAGGCTGAGTTGAGCACACCATGCCTCGTTTCTGTAGTCATAAGATTTGTTGATTTAATGAAATTGCTTAAAGTTGCAATTTCTGCTTTCTCCAGTTTCCTCGAATGTGTTTTTTCATACACTTATCTTTTTTTTGCATCGTTTTTGAGTAGATGTGCTTGTTCCCTTTGCCATCGGAGTTGCTGCTCTGTTATTCTGCTTGAGCTTATTTTGAAAGCTTATTGTCTGCATATGAACATAATAAAACCTTCACCGTTAAAATATTAAAGCTGCCTAAAACAAGTGGTGAAGGTATGGGGAACTGTCACGTTGGTTTGAAATTCATGAATGAAGGTGGTGCTTTAGTAAAATGTACCCGAGATGGAGTTTCTCTTTAAATATGATTAATGAGAAACCTTTTTTAGAATATTTAGTAATCGGTTAGTAAGTGTCAGCTGAATAATGTTAACTGGCAATGGTTTGGAGCTAGTTAAAAATATTAAATTACCTACAGAAAATAACATTTCAAGTGATCTCGGGTTTTATAGTTTTCTAAATTATCAATAAAGCAGAGGGTGAGAAAGTGAAGCAGCTTCTATTAAAACTTATAAAAGTCTCTGGTTAAATTTCAGACAGTTTTTACTGCTTTTTTCCATGCCATCTAGTAGTATATTACGATTTTTGTCCTGTTAGTGAACTGTGTGGGGATTAAGGGCAAATTTTAATGTGCACAACCTGCCATCGTAATGAATCCAATTAGAAAAGGCTGAAATTTTAATCTGTTACTGAATTATTTTCCATTGACATAACCAATTTGGAAGTTCAGTATATAAGCGCAGACATGTTTGAAGGATCACGTCTCTTCTTTTTGGGCGATTTATGGATGTGGTGCATTGAAATTGAAAGAGAATAATACTCACTTCATTAAAACTACCTGTTACCTCGTCTGTGGTAACTACAGATCCACGTGAAATTTTACAACTGGTGTTAATATTGCATCTGTGTCAGTCCGTGTTTAATTTTGCATATTTTTTTTTTCCCCCCCTTGGGATAAGCACGACCTTTCTGTTTCTTTTTTCCTGCCGTTACACCTGATGAGCGCTCAGCGTCCCTTCCCCCTCCACTCCTACCCTGCACTGCGATTTGGTCAGCCAGGCAGAACGTGGTTTCCCATCAGTTTTGTGCATGCAGGTTCCTGCAGCAATGGCAACTTGTAATATACTGCTGCTGATTTCTTCTGTTGTTGCTGCTTTCGAGGAAATTGCCAGCAGTACCTTGTGAGATTTGCCATTGATGGTATGTGGGTTTTAGTGGTACGTGTAACAAATGCTGGTTTTAACTTGATTTTTTTCTTTTTTAACCTTGCTTTGCAATATCTGTTTCTTCATTTCTATTAACCGGGTCATCTTTCTTCATCTGCCTTTTTAGTAACAGCTGACTCCATACTTATGTTGTGACCTTATCTAGAGAAAAATCTGTGGTTGTGACTAAGTAAGAATCAAACTCATTTCACAGAATCACAGAATGTTAGGGGTTGGAAGGGACCTCAGAGAGCATCTAGTCCAGCCCCCCTGCCAGAGCAGGATCAAGTTTAAGATTTAAGTTACTTGAAATTCAGTAGTATTTTTCAGAAACCCCATTAGACTCCATCCCATACATTGCAGAACGTTGCGTTCATTAATATTAGCTATATTTAAACAATATATAAACCCACTACTCATTCCATTGTAGTCTGTGACAATTTGCTGTATCTGGCAATTGTCTCTTTTGGGTTCAATGTGTGGGGAGCTGCAGAAGCGTAGAGGTGACACTGGTGATTACATAGAGAGCGGGGCTTGTTTCCTCTGCAGACCACTAATGACTGTGATATTTAGTGTGAATAGTGGCACCAAGGAGCGTAGACGCATCGTTAGTTAATTTAAATGCAGCGTGTATCTGAAGAGAGGCCCTCTGGGAAGCTTGTCAGGCTTTACGTTAGATATAACTGCAAATGAAAAGCTCCATGAGCTGCTGTAAAACATTAGAGAATGTAGCAATATGCTAATTGCTGTTAAAGCAACGCTGGGTTTGACTAAAAGGGTTTTAATGCTTGCTTAAGTGTTGTAGATAATTCCAAAGCTCCATTTCTATACTTCCATTTTTCATGTGACAATGGTAATTTCATTCTTTTTTCATTATCAAGTGCTTTGGAGCCTAAATGTGTTGAGTTCCTAAGGGACACTGTGTTTTTCGTTCTGGTTATCCTTAAAACCAGATTACCTCAATTTCGACTTTCAAGATATTGAAATGATTTTATTTTCCTCCAAAGAAGGGTTACGGTCTTACCTGGAATAGTGCTCGCTCTTTGAATTGCTTCACTGACTCCAGTGACAGCTCTTATAAACAGAGGTTGATCAACCATGTGATCAACCCAAAAGTAAATTCCAATTTTGCAGTCCTACATTAATTTTTTCTTCTTTAACTTTTGTCCTCTTAGCTTTTCTGACGACATGCCAAGTACGTAATTTGGTAACATTACAGGAAGAACTTAACCTACAATTTTGTAACACCCACTAGATTTAAATGAAATTTGCGGTGTAAGTAATCCTTGGACAACTCAGATGAGAGCTGAGTGTTCCCCGTAGGGCTCAATCTCCTCATAGTTCCTGGTGTTTGACATAAGTTCTCTGAATTTTGCACGCTGTGAGGACAGCTGTGGATTGATGGGGTTAAAGTGAAAGCTAAATTTGTAATTACCTGATTAATCTTTCCATTCAAGTATGGAGCCACCTTTCCTTTTGTTTCTTGTCACTGGCTGTTCTGGTTTTGTCTGCTTTGCATGAAACATCTATTTCCTAATCTCTTACCCCAAACATGTTTTGTCATATCACAAAACAGATGGGAATGTACTGTAAATGGAAAATCATTTCTAACAATGTGCGGGATACATATCTGAGCTTTCGTAGTCTGAATTTTATTCAGTGTGTTTATTTACCAGTGATTCTGTATTTGTCTTAAAAAGAATGATGCTATTAATTTATTATAAGATGGTTTGATGCCAGTTTGCAGTGTAACAAGTGCTTGTAACTTCCTCGAATGATCTGGCTCTGTAGCTCATACTAAAATTCAAGTCAAAAGGGACGCATGTCAAATGAGTGTGACTGTTCGGAGTGTAGAAACCGCGGCTGTTTGAGCTGATGCCTTTGTCCTACAAATGAGGTGTATTTTAACCTGGTCCATTGAAATGAGATGTCATCTGGCATTTTAATTGGTTGGCTTTTATTTTAGTATCAGCTTAACCTCACGCTTTCGAGTCTCCTGTATAAAGTCTTCATTTAAAGCTGATGAAGAAGTAAAGTTTGACTTCGGTTTGCCGCTTCTTAGTGAGCGTGCAGACTTTATTCTTATGTTCTAATAGTAACGTCGGAGGGAAATCACAAGGTGAACGCAGTGGATTGCTTCTTTAATCTTGTTCCTGTCAGTCATTCATAGGGACTTCAGCCTGTCCATGATCTCTTCTCATGTAGTAGTGTCTGATATAAATGTAATTGCTTTCCTGTGGCACAAAACTGATTGAGGATGACTGGTTCTTTCCTGGCTGCTCTGATCCAGCCATAGTCTCAGGGCAGCAGGAGCTGGAGGAGGAACTGACCACAGTTCAAGGAATGGGCAGGCTGCAGCAGGCAAGAAGAAAAAACAATCAGACCAGCAGGAAGCTTCAGGTGGGTGAAGAGAGAAGAGTTTTTGTTTTTACCTGTATGTTAATAAAAAAAAATATGCAAGGTTCTATTATTTATGTGGTGCCTAACACTTAAAAGCATCAAAGGCTTAAGAACTTTGAATTGAATGATCATGTACGTAGCCAGAAGACAAGAAATTCCGATGGCATCATACCTCTAGTCCTTGAGTAATGAGTCTACTTGATTTTACACCATGACCCTCTCTATGGAGTAATTCATGTGCTTGAAACTGTCATGCTTAATGTGTTAGGGCCACTTCTGCTTTGGGTACAATCTTTACAAATCTCCGTTGGTGACTTTCCTGAGTAATTAGTAAGTAGTGTCAGTTCATTCAGGTTGACTTCTAGGTGGTTGCTGCTATCACTTGCACAGAAAAAAAATCATTAACGTGCCATTGGAAGAATAATTTTGTTAACTCTGAGGGTTGACCCTGAGATTCAGAGGACCCTACTAATTGTAGAAATTAGGGGAGTCATAAAGGTATCCATTGGCCTTTCAGAGGCCTGAGGGTGTCTTCAGAGGCCTGGTCATTACCCTAAAAATCCTGTGGGAGACTTGGTTCTTCTGGAAATAATAGCTGGAAACTGGGCAGGTTACTCTAGTGTCCACAGCAATCCCAGGTACTTAGTCACCTGAATCACTTGCAGAGTTTTAGGACTTCTAATTAAAACTATACTTTTAATAACAGTACGTATTTTACCCTTGCTTCCTTTCTTCTTTAAATTAAACTTCATTCTCTCGTTTTGTGCGTAGGAAGAATACAGCTTTGATGGGAAACAATGCTTTCAGGAGTTGAACGTCACCTCGGGTAGCGCTGATTCAGCCGAAGGAGAAAACATGGGAGGTTGGTGGCCAGAGTACACTTCACCTAATGCAGGTGTGATAGCGACTAGACAGTTGATTAAAGCATGCACAGCATCTGTATTTTTGTGTCTATTTTTGTTTTCAAATTCAGCTAACAACCCATTGGTGGTGTAGTCTAATCTTTGTTGAATTGTTTTGGCTTGCGTTTTCTTCCTTTTCGTTTTCAAGCATGTGCGTGCTGGATGAACTGCCTAGTTTTGGTTCAGAAATAGAATATAAATAAGACTAAACACTGGAACTGGCTGAGCCTTGGTGCCCAGGAAATATCTGTCGTGGCAAGATTATGTGTTAAGTTCTGAGTCTTGTTCCTGTGAATGTGTTTCCAATCTGCATAACAGTTAACGTTCCGAAACAGAACTGCATTTCATTGCTGTACGCTTTTAATTTCAAAAATCCAATTCTTTTTTTTTTTTTAATGCAAATGGACTTTATATCGGTGGTCAAGGCCACAAATATATCTTAGTGTTACAATGGAATAGACTCGCTTGCAAAGTTTGATACAGACCAATTGACTTTATTAATAATTACTGAAGATCTGATCCTGCAGGCACACAGTTAACGTGTGATTAAAGTAACATGAGCCTCACTATTGATTGAGATGCAATATTGTTTAGAATATTTCTGCCAGGATCGCTGAGTTCTTGAGCTGTGTGACTTTATTTTGGTTTTTCAGCACTTTAAGGGTTCTTTTGCCATCTGATTTTTGGAAACGCGGGGCCTCAGGCATTTCCACCAGAAATGGTTGAGATCTGATTGTGCCCATCAGATGGTGAGAACCGTGACTAAAAAGCTGAAACGTTGCTAGACTACAGGAATTTTAGTAGACCTTTCTTGAAATAATTTTTCTTCTTTGACTTAAGTAGGTTTGCGGAGTGTGGTTGAAGAGTTGGAATTGGAAAGAAATCAGCTGCAGGAACAAATTCTTTTCCTAGAAGAACGTTGTCAGGATTTGGAAGATAGATTGCAGCTTCAGGGTAGAATGGAGGCTCTTCAGGTGAGCTAAGATGATTATCCAAGAGAATCAATTTATTTTCTGTTGATATTCTTACAATCGTAGCCTACGGTGAGACAAAAATGTCAATTTGTAGCCAGCCAAGATGTCTAAAGCCTATTTTACACTTGATAATTATGTTGACAGGAGTGTACACCTACTATATTATGCTCTGAAGTTGACACCTGTCACTTCTGTTCAGCACACGGAGAAATCTGTTTGGAAATAGCTTTGTTTTGGAAATGTAGTAAAAGGCAACATGAGTTTCGTTATTCTTTGTAGGGGGCCTTTGTTAGAAGGTCCAGATTTAGATTTGGTTCATGCTGGCAAAAATCTCTCCCTTCTTATGTACCTCGATTTTCCTTTTTATAAACATCTGTGTGTGTGTATTATTATTTATATATACAGACACATATTTTTCTAGGAAAGAAACTGTAAATAGAGAAAAGAATAATTTTATATATATATACACACAATCTAAACACCAGATATTAACTTGATATGTATTTATATTGTAGAATTACTCAATGAAGGCACCAAAAGGAACAGAAAAGAATAATATTTATGTACACACGATCTAAACACCAGATATTAACTTGATATATATTTATATTGTAGAACTACTCAATGAAGGCACCAAAAGGAACAGTAAAGCAAACGTTCTTCAGAAAAGTTGTTTTTAATATTGCCTGCCTGGCAAGTTACTGTGTTTGATAATTTGTAAACCTTATTTTCACTAAATGACGCAGTCGATCTTTCACTCAAACTCTTTCAGGCTTGGTGCATTCCTCAGTAGTTCTTGATCTGTTAAGTTGCACACATATGAAAAAGAATTCATGATTTGTAAGATGAAAGACGACCTTATGTCAGTTATTACCTGAGAGTCTTGTAACGAAGCCTTTCAACGCAGGTAACGTTTGGTGTAGATGAAGAAGGGCAGCTGTTGAGGGCGGTGCAGGTGTGTTCTGCCTCCTCCAGAACGCTAGCTTATTTTCATTGGAGGTGACAAGTTTGCCACGTTTGTCCCGTTTGCTGTTGATTCTGGATACGTGTTCTGCTTTTGAGTTTTGGTTGCTGTTGTCAGATTTTTATTATTTCTCTGGTTTTCTTTTTGAAGTGGTGCAGTGCATCTGGCTAGAGTAGGAGATTTGTATTGTTGTGTCTGTTGTGGTTTGTGTTTGGTTTGTTGTTTTTTTTTAAAAAAAAAAGCTGTGTGAATGAAGCTTGCTTCCTTTTTTTTTATCTCCACAATCCCCCATACACAGGTTTTTGCATTCCTTCAACCTGGCAAAATAGGCAAAAAAAAAAACAACCTTGCAAGTTTGATACTACACTCAAAACAATGAGGAAAGTGTTTTTTCAAAGCAGTAGCTTCCCCTGTTGAGATAAGTAAGCTGCCTTAACACAGTATGGGTGTGTGTGGTGTTCTGGGTGTGCAGCAATCATCCTTGAGTTCCTGCTCTCATAGCACTGCTGAAGGAGGTATTACTGAAAGGTGGGTTGCATCTATTTGAACTAATGTCACAGCTGAGCTTGTGATATTAGTATTGCCTTTGGCACTGATATCTGCTAAAGTGCTGGAATAACAGTCTCTTACTACCACGTAGGATGTAAATCTCCTGAAGAGTCAGATGTTTGTGACTCCAGTGATCTCACGCTGTGCTGGGTGTTTGGTTGTGCTGATGCTCTTCGTTATTGTTTTGTTGCAGAATGAAAATGAACGTTTGCAAACTCAACTCACTCAATTACGCAGCCAACAAATGCGAGATGTGGAAAAGCAGCAGATTCTGATCTCAGGCTTGAACGAGCAGCTTAAAGGGTAAAATAAATGTTCTTCACATATCTGCACAGGATTAGCTTTCTTTGCTTTAAGTTTACACTTCTAATGAGAAGTATAATTTCTTAAAACACTTGAAAAAGAGTTTAACTTAATTCCTGCTTCTGTTTGCAGTAATGTCATTTTTGTACTTTGTCGTTTAAATGGAAAGTGTAAAAATAATCTCTTAGGAAAATTGTTTGGGGCTAGTAGGTCTAGGAAGCTTACAGCAAGCTTTGTTTTCAGAATGTCTAAATATGTGTTTTCTTCTTAGATTAAGTGACAGAAATAGCTTCCTTGAAAATTCACTTGGAGAAAAAGAACAAAAACTGTTGAGCACGACAGAAAAACTGGAACAAATTGAAACTTTGAGTAAACTGCTTCAAGAAAAAGATCTTCTGAACAAAGAACTTGGTGAAAAGTTTGTACATACGGAGCAAAAAGTAAGCTAAAATTGTTGTTAAATAGTGTTTCTTACAACCGGCGGGCATTAGCCATAACCTTGTATTTGTGTTCCAGCAGCAATATTGCTGCTTTCTCATCTGAAGGTTTTTGCTCTGTTTCTTCACAGTTTTGTTCACTTCGTGTAATTGCTTTGCTTTAAGTTGGATGTAAGGATTTCTTAGACCCAACACAGAGCTTTGCATGAAAGTATTTATGTTTTATTGACATGGTAAATGATCCTCGTTTCTTAATTTCGAAGTAAAACTCCGTGAATCTTGATGTTATAACTCTGACATCACAATTTCAGTGTAATTCTCTATATATTTCTATCACATTGACTTTTATTTTTAATACTAAGCTGAATGAAGCCTTAAAGAAATGCAGTGTGTATGAAGTGGAGAACACTGAGCAGAAAACAGTCATCAGTGATCTAACAGAAAAAGTTGCTACGCTGAAGGAAAAGGTAACTCCTTAAAATAAAGTAAGGGAAGAAACTTTACGTTCTTTTAACATGGCCTGTTTAAGTCGGCAAAATATCAGCATGAGCTGCTTGAAACTTCACCCTCTAAACTTTCCCTTTGCTGAAACAATCAAAAGAATAACCTGGTTATCTTGTGACTATACAGTTGGCTACTGATTGATGATGTTAAATTCTCGTTCTGCCTCTGGAGTGTAACTTCCATTCTCCCGCTAATGTTTGAAGTATTATTGTAACGTTATTTTCTTGATGTTTAGACTTTGAAACAAGACGGCGTGGTAGAGTTGATGCAGCTGGATCTGGACCAGACAAATGAAGAGCTGGACAAACTGAATACAAGCCATTTAGAGGAAAGATCGCAACTTATTCAAGATCTCCAGAAATGTGAAAGAGAAATTGATAATCTGAAAGAAGCGCTGACAGAAAAAGACAGGGAGATGTCTGTCCTGTCTTTGAATATGACAGAATATTCTGAACAGGTTATCATCCTGAAGCATCAAGTGCAACGCAAAGAGGAGGAAATACGAGGGATGGAAGAAGCTTTAACAAAGGCTGAAAGGGAAACTCATTTACTGAAAGAAGTACAAACAGCTGACATAAGAGATGCAAGTGTGAAGATATCTGTCCTTTCTGAGCAGAGTAATGCAATGAGACTAGAGCTAGAAAGAGTTAGAGTTGAGAACGAAGCTAAAATCAAAGAAAATGAGGAATTAATAAGACAAAGCAGTGAGAACAGCGTTACAATTAAGGATCTCCGCTCTGAAATCAAGGCCAACAGTGTTGCGTACCATAACAAACTTGCGGAGTGTGAGTCACAAATTACTCTGCTGAAAGAACAAATCAGTAAATCCTCTGAAAAGCTACACGAAACTGAGGATAAACAAAGAAAAGAAACAGAATATTTGAAATCTCAGCTTGAGGAAAACAATACTCTAAAGGAAAAATGGAGCAATTTGCTTAAAGAGAAAGAGAGCAAAGCACAGACGCTTGAAAAAGAGTTAAAATCAATTAAAGATTCATACAACAAAGTGGTTTTGGAAAACGCTAAAAAAGATGAAGAGTTGGCTGAGTTCTCTAGGAAGCTTATAGAACATACTGAGCATCAGGAAACAATTGAAAAAGAATTACAAGAGAAGCAAAAGTTCATTATTTCGTTAGAGCAGAAGCTTGGGGTTTTGGAGCGGCAAAATGAAGAGACTAAACTTAAATTAACTGGCGATCTGAAAGCCAAAGAGATATGTTGCAAAGAACTGAATAACCAGTTAAATGAAATACATAAACAAATTAATAAAATGGAAATAGAGACACGGGAGAAAGATTCGGCCAATAAGCAATTGCAGGCAGATCTTGAAGGGAAAGAAGAAAAATTGGCAGAGCAAATAAAAGCCAATGACTACCTGAAAAAAAGCATAGATACGATGGAAAAAGAGAAGGAACAGCTCATCAGTGAAAATGAGAATTTGTCCAAACTCCTGGATGTAAAAGAGTGTGAATTGTTAAAGAAAACCCAGGCTGTGGCAGATATAGAGAATAAATTATCTCTTAGCACTGCTGAGTATGAAAAATCTCTTTCAGTACTGAATTGTGATAAAAATACTCTGGCAAAAGAGATTGAACAACTTTCAGTACTTGCCAAGCAAAAAGAAAATTCAGTCGCAGAACAGCTGCAGGAGAAAACAAAGGAGTGTAATGTGCTGGCTGATCAGTTGTCGGAAAGCAAGGAACAGGCACGACAGTTGCATGAACAAATGCAATCACTTGTCGTTCAGCTGAAGGATACTAGAGACAAAGAAATAAAGAAAGATGAGATGTTAAATAATAAGGTATCTGAATGCAGTAGCCTAATCCAAGAGCTCAGCCACAGTAAGGAAAAGAATTTACTGCTGCAGGAACAAATCCGAAGCGTAACTTTGGATTTGGAAACTGCAAACAGGTCTCTAGAAGAGAAAATCCTTCAAAATGATTCATTATGTAAGGAAATGGAAGAGATTAAGCTTCATATTGCAGAGCTGCAGGATGAAATTAAAAATCTTAAAGATGAAAAAACAAAGTTATCTCAGATGGTAGAGGAAAGAGACTTGACTGTAAAAAGTCAGGGTTCAGAACTTGAGAAGTTTCGTAGGCAAGTGTCTGAAAAAGTGGAGGAAAGTGCAGTATTAAATAATCGGCTACAGCTATTAAGCAAAGAAGTGGATGGGCTTAGGCATGAAAAAGAGGAGTTCTCAAGCTTATTGAGTGAGAAGTCACGTCAATGTGAAGCTCTTCAGTCACAGTTGGCACAGCAACAGGCTGAAATCACTTCAGCAAGGCAACAAGCAGATACCGTTGCTCTAGAAAATGAAAAATTGAAAGCAGACGTTGAAACAGTGAATGTTAAGTTGATGAAAAAGTCAGAGGAAGTAGCTGCTCTAACTTCACACTTGTCCCAGCAAAGTCATAATATTTTAGCTCTGAAGGACCAAATTGATGGCCTGTTGCTTGAAAAAGAAAACTTTAAAATTGCCTTTGAAGAAAAAGAAACTCTCCTTTCTGAAAAGGAGGCTTTGATTCAACAAATGAAAGATAGTAAAATGACAGGAGAAGGGCAATATATGCAAATCATTTCAGATCTGCAAAACCAAATACAAGCCCTGGGTTTGGAAAGCAGCCAGCTTAGGCACACAATGCAGGAAAAAGAAAATGAATTTAAGAAGCAAGCCCAAGATTTAAAGTTTTTGAGAGATAAATCTGAAGAGTCTGATGTACTTAGGGTTCAACTGTCTGAGAATATGGAGGTTATTTCTGACCTTCAATATCAGCTTAGAAATGTGACAGAAAAATCATCCCAGTTGAATGATACGATTGCACAGAGGGATGAATCTTTAAAACAAAAGTTAGATGAATGTATCAGTTTAAAAGCCGAGCTTTCTGAGGTACAGGAATCTTCTGTGTTGCAGGAGAAACAGCTAAAGCTGTTAGCCTCTGAAGCGGATCAATTAAAAGTACTTGCTTCAGAAAAAGAATTAACCATCAGCAATATTTCGTTATTCAGTGAGAATTTAAAGACGCAACTTGAAGAGAAAGAGAATGAATGTGCGGTCTTAAAGAAACAGGTGGTAGAGCTGGAGGAAGTGAAAGTGAGTTTACAAAAAGAAATACAACATCAGAAGAATGTAATCAGTGAGATGGACCAGTCCTTATTGGAAAAGGAGTCGTCTCTTACAGAAAATAAAAGCCTTCTCAAAACTCTGAAGGAGAAGGAAAGGAAAGACGAAGAAAAGACAAATTTAATTTCTGAGCTCCAAAGTCAGGTACACAAACTAACACAAGAACTACAACAATCTAAAGAACTAGTCCATGAGAAAGAAAATGCCTTTTTATCTCTTCAGGAGAAAATTGAAGCACAGTATGAACTAAGAACTGAATTGAATGCGGCTCTTGGGAATAAAGAAGAAGTTATTGCTGGACTACTTAATTCTTTAAAGGAGAAAGATACCAGTATCCAGTTGGCAGATAGCAACGTTCATGTTCTTTCTAGTGAACTTGAGGTTCTAAGAGAAAAATTAGAGAAAAGTGATACAGCGAAGAAAAACCTGACTAGGGAATTGCAGGAAAAGAACGAGAAGCTTGATATTAACCAGCAGAAAATGGATTCTTTGACTGTGGAACTTGACTCTCTTAAAAACGAACACCAAAAAGCACTAGACCAAATAAATACACGGGAAGAAGAACTTCAGCAAAAAGAGTTGGCTGTGGAGTCTCTGCGTGTGAAGTGCACCGAACAGGCAGATAACATAGCGTGCTTGAAGTTAGAGTTGGACAATGTCAATTCCAAATCATCTCAAGACTGCCGTGATAATGCGCTTTTAATAGGTAGTCTACAGAGTCAGGTGGAGTCTTTAGAGAAAGAAAAAAACCTGTTACAAGAAGATGCTGATAAGCTGATGGCCGAAAACACACAACTTGCTGCATCTCAAAAAAATTTGCAAAAGAAATTGGAAGAGCTCCGAGAAATCAATGAAAAGCTAGAAACCAGTGAGAATTATGCAAGAATGCAGATAGATGCTGTCAAACTGCAGATGAAGACTGAAAAAGAGAAGTTACAGATGCAGGTTAGTGCGAAGGGTGAAGAACTTTCTAAGCTAGAACTTAAACTTGAAACTCTAGAACAAAGTCTGCTTGAGTCAGAAAACAAGAGGGTGACAGAACTTGATGGGGCAACTTTACAGAATAATAATCTGACTGAGCAATTGAGCAGCTTAGAAAATGAAGTGAAATCAAAGGATAGCAAAATCCAGTCTTTGCAGCAAGAGCTGGATCTTATAAAAGAGAAATTAACTGAAAGCGTATCTTCATTGCTTAGTAGTAGGCTTTTAGGTAAAGAAAAGAAGGCAGAGACTTCAGAGTCTGAAGTGCAGCTGAGTGATAGTAAAATTCAGCTGGAAAAACTCTCCGCTCTGATAACCGCTCTTTTGAGCAAAGAAACAGAAGGAGAACAATTGCAGCTGGTGCTTTTAGAAAAACAAAAAGAAATAGACATCATGAAAGACGAGTTGAAAAATATGCAGTCACTTGAGAAGCAGAAGGAGCTGCTGCATAGTGATATTGAAAAGATGAAGGGCAAATACAAATCTGAAATTGAATGTCTGTCAGAAGAAATGGTCACAGTCAAGGAAGCGTTATGTAAGCAACAGTCTCTCTTGCAAGAAAGGGAAGAGTCTTTTGCAGAAATAAATAAGCAGGTTGAATTTCTCCAAGACAAGGTAAATGAATCAGAAGAAATAGTAAAAGCCAGCCAAGAACAATTGCACCTTGAAGGTAAAAAAGTAGCAAGTCTCCTTGAAGAAATGGGGAAGAAAGATCAACTCATCGAAAATTTAACTTCCCAGGTAAATCAGCAGAAGAATTTGATTTCTGGTCTAAGCCAGCAAGTGAAAGAAAAGGACTGTTCTGTTACCCAGATCATGGAATCGTTGTCTACTGAAATGCTGAATTTTTCTGAAGAGAGAAATGCGTTAAATACCAAACTGCAAGACCTTGAAGTTGTTCATAATAGTTCTTTAGGAGAACTAAAGCGAGTATTGCAGGAACTTGAGGGTTGTAAGAAGGAACTGGAACGCAGTCAGGTTACGTTAAGCAGTAGAGAAGCTGTGTTGAAAGATTTAATGAATGAAAAAGAGGAGATGCAGTGTAACATCGAGAAAATGGGCAAGGAAAAAGACAATCTGAAAAAGAAACTTCAAGCAGCGTTGATAATAAGAAGAGATCTAATGCAGAAAGTTGTAAAACTAGAAAAGAGTGGACAGGAAGAAATAGAAAAAGAGCAAAAAAAAGCAGAGGAGTTGTGGAAGAAAGTTAATGAGTTAACAGACAAGCTGAAACTAGTTGAAGTGCAAAATAAAGATTTTGAGTCTCATCTTGGAACTTTGAAGCAACAACTTTTAGAAAAAGATGCCAAAATAAGTGATTTGAGTGAAATTTTGTCTGCAAAAGCCTCTTACTTAGAGGAACTTCAGGAAAATATTGCAGAACTAAATAACGTCATTGCTGAAAAACAAAATATATGTGAGCAGAACCTAAAATCTTTAGAGGAAAAGGACTCTATGCTTGCTCATATGCAATCTGTGCTTGATGAAAAAGCAAGGGCGTATGAAGAGGAACATTCTCAGTTGCTCTTAACTCTTGAAAAGATGAAGTCTGATGTTAAGCAGGGGGAAGAATTGTGGAAAAATTCCCGTTTGGAAGAGCCTGATTTAAGTGCTGGGGACAGGAAGACCTGTCTGGACCCCAACAATGACATTGATGTCATCAATCGATTAAAAAAAGAAAAAGAAGCCTTAGAGAGGGAGCTTTTGGTCAGGAAAGAAGATACGAAAAATCTTCAGAAAGAAAGGGAAGAGCACGCTAAACTTGCAGCAGATTTTGATGAACAGAAAAACCACCTTGAGAATCTCAAACAAGAACATAAAGCACTCTGGGAAGTTCTTCAAACAAAATGTAAAGAAGTCAACTTTGACTTTAATCAGCTAGAAAAGTTCCCTCTAGGGAAGGAGCTGGCTTCAGCCGAGGCAGTGCTGGGAGAAGCAGCAGCTGATCTAAGGAATCTGGAATGGGACCAGCCAAGAAGCAAGGTTCAGGTTGCATCCTTAAAAGAGTCAGAAAACATGATCGCTTCAGTGGCAAGTAAAGACTCCGAGTTAAGAGAACTAAGAAGTAATTATGAAAAACTTCAGGAGGAAACAGAAATGTTAAAGAAAGAGTTGAGAAAAATATCAGTTGAATTTGGTGATAAAAGAGAAGAAGCAGTCAACTTGAAGTCTTTGAGACGGCAGGAGCAGTACGAGGGTGGCTTGTTGGAGGATATAAAGCAGCTACAGAAAAAGCTGAAAGCGTACGAAGCTGAAGCTGTAGACGTTAAGACAGCGCTTGAACGTGTGACTAAAGAGAAAGAAGCACTTACTAAAAAAAGTGAAGAGGATTACAAGATGAGCCAGGAGGAACTGCAGAGATTGAGAACTGAAGCGGAGAAGGAGGTTGCAGAAAAGAATGAGGAGATAGAAGCATTGCATTGTTCACTTATGGATCTCAAAGATAAACTTGATGTGGAAAAAGAATTATTAAATGAAGCTATAAAGAAGGGCGAAGAAGAAGCCCAGCATTACAAAACAGCATTTGAAGAGATGAAGAGTGAAAAAGAGAAACTTGGCAGTCGTTTAGAAGAGTCCAAGTTGGAACTAACGAATATGGAAAAGGAGGCAAAACATTTCAGTGAAGAAAACAAAAAACTGCTGACAGAGCTGCGGATGCTGCGTGACAAGGCTGAGATGAGTAGACCTGTGGGGTCATGCAAAGAGCTTAAGGAAGAAAACGATACTGAAAAAGAATTGGGAGAGCTTTGTTGGGAAGGTGATTCCCTTCAAGGAAAGTCGCAAGGTAAAGGCACCTGTTTTGAACTGTCAGAGACCGATCGCTCTGAGAAAACTGAACTGAGAGAAGTGACAGAACGTCAAATCCAGAAACAAATGCAAATCATCGAAGAGCCGCTGGCAAAAACTGCAAACGGAAATGATTCTAAACCACAAGAGCAAAAAACTGTAGCAGAGGAGAAGTCCAGAGAACGCCTTCAAAGAAAATTACAGGCGGCTTTAATATCCCGTAAAGAAGCCCTGAGAGAAAATAAGTGTCTAAAAGACCAGATTGATAAGCTGTTGTTGGAAAGAGAAGAACTGGTGAACAAAACAGGGATGCTCGAACACTTGTTAGAGCTTGGTAGAGAAAACCAAAGCCCGGGTACTGTTTCAGCATTGTCTGAAGAGGAGAGCCTTGTTTCTGAAAATGCTAGACTGTTGACTGAGAACGAAAACCTCACCGCGGCCTGTGAAAGTCTTAAATCCACCATGGAGACGATAGTTCAGGAAAAAGAGGCCTTTTCTTTCCAACTAAATACCTTAAAAGATTCTCAGACAGTTGAATTAACAGGATGGAAGGCTAAGCATAGTGAATTAAAGCAGGAGTATGAATCACTTCTTCAGGCGTATGAGAATATCAGTAGTAAAATAGCAGATATGAGGCAAGTGATTGATCTCAGTAGAAAAGAGAAGCAAGAGGCTATTCAGAGACTCAGGGAAGGACAATCTGAGAAGGAGGCTCTCGAGAAGCATTTACAAAAACTCCTTGATGAAAATGAGGCTATTAAGAATCAACTGAAACAACTTGGTGAATCCAAGAAAATGGAAGTTGAGGAATTACAAAGTAAAGCAGAGAGGCAGATACGTGAGCAAGAGGCAAGGATGCAGGAACACCAGGATCGTCTTCATGAGCTCACTGAACAGAATCATCAGCTAATGGAGGAAAACGAGCAGCTGAAACAAACTTCGGAAAATCTAAAGCAGGCTTTAGAGAAAATTCAGGATGAAAATGATACTCTTCATAATGACATCACTGTAACTAAAGGAGCTTTGGGAGAGCTCCAGGTTCAAATGGAAGTGTACCAAAATGACATGCAATCTAAAATCAATGATGCATTGTGTGAGAATGAATCCTTGTTAAAGGACATGAATGTGTTAAAGGATCAGCTCGCTGAAAAAGAACAAGATGTGCTTGTCCTTGAACAAGAAAGAGAATTGATTTCAGTAAAAGCTAAAGAAATGGAAAAATCTTTGGACCGTAAGAATCATTGTCTGACAAAGCTGGATATGGAATGTCAAAGCCTGACACAAGAAATTGTTAGTCTAAATGAAAAAGTTAAGATTTTAGAGGATGATAAGTGTCTGTTACAGGAGGAATTAGAAAATGTGCAAGAAAGTTCTTACAAAGTAAAGAATGAGAGAGAATTTCTTGAGACAGAATTACTTAATCATGTTAAAAAAGTTGACCATCTCACTGATAGAATGAAATCGGCTCAGGTGCAGAATAACTTGCTGTTACAGCAGCTGGAAGAATTAAAGGCAGAAAAATGTAATATGATTAGAGAAAAAGAAGAACAGCAGTTATACCTTGTGAAGGTTTTTGAGGAGAAGGTGAAAAGTGCTCAGAGGGATAATAGCGGAAGTAAAAACAAAACAAAGGAATTGCAAGAGCTCTTGAAGGAGAAACAGCAGGAGATCAACCATTTGCAAAAGGATTCTATAAAGTTCCAGGAGCTGATCCTGGATTTGGAAAGATCAGTGAAACTGTCACAATCAAAAAGTGAAAAATTGGAAAAAGACTTAAGTAATATGTCAGAAAAGCTTGCAAAGTCAAATGAAGAGATCTGTCAGCTCAAGGGCCAGCTTTCTTCACAGATGAACTTGTTGGATCAGTCAAAGAATGAAGTGGACAGGCTTACAAATGAGAATCTAACCTGGAGAAAAGAACTTAAGAGGAAAGAAGATGAACTACAAATTCAAAAGAGAGAATATGAGAAACAATTGGAATTTCATCTTCAGCAATTAAAATTGGCTCATAAAAGCGAATTTTTGAACCTGGAGGAAAGACGTGGTGTCCTTGAGAGAGAAAAAGATAGGGCAGTGGGTGAGATTTGTGGTCTGCAAGAGGAAGTCAGCATTAAGGACTCTCAAAACAAGAAGCTTCAAGCAGACTTGAACGCAGCTTTGGCACGGTTAGCTGCTTTTACCAAGTGCATGTCCTCTCTTCAGGATGACCGGGACAGGGTCATTGCTGAAATGAAAACCTGGGAAATGCAGTTCAAAGAGGCCATCCAAAATAAAGAGAAGCAGATAGAAGACAGTAATAAAAGAATAACGTCTTTACAGGATGAATTGAAAGAGAAAATTACTCAGATCCAAGAATTGAATATCAAATATTCTGTGGTAGGGGAAACAAAGGATGAACTGTATTTGAGGCAAAAATCTGTCGATAGACAACGCTATGAAGAGCTCTGCAAACTAAAGGAAGAAAATAAGTTTTTCTTCAACAGGCAGCAAGAATTGGAGCGTGTCCTCCAGTCCAAAGAAGAAGCTTTGCAAGCGCTCCTTAAAGAAAACAGTTCTCTTAATCATCTCATAGAGAATAGTGAAAGTGCAGGACGCGAAATAAAAGCTCTGGAAAGTAATTTTACCAGACAGGAACAAGAATTGCAACAGCTTGTAGCTGAGAAGGAAAGAATTAATGCTGAATGGCAAAAGCAGATTACCATTTCTGAGCAAATGAAGGTCATGCTAAATAATAAAGACCAAGAAATTTCCTTACTCATTTCTTCAAAAGGCGATGACATTTCTGACTATCTGATTCAGGTACAGACTCAGCACAGAAAACAAATTCAAGAGTATGAACTTCAGTTAAGGTCTTTGCAGATAGAGAGGCAACGATCTGAGGAGTCCTGTCAGAGGATGGAAACTGAACTGAGAAATCTCCAGATGAAAGCAGACAAAGCAGGTCAAGATAAGGCTGCAATTGCCAGTCAAATAGATGCCTTTAAAAAATCCATGTCATCTCTGCAGAACGATCGGGATGATCTTTTTTCTAAGTACAAAGAGCTGGAACATCTTCACCAAGATGTCTTAAATCAGCGGGACAGTCTTCTAATTGACAATGCAAGTGAGAATAATGCTTTGAAACAAGAATTAAGGGTACTTCTCAATCAGATAGATGATCTTCATTCTGAAAATGCAATGCTAAGTGCCCAGCTGATAAAGTATAGGGAAGATCTTAACCAAGTTTTATCTCTGAAAGACCATCAGCTGAAAGACTTACTTAAGCAGAAATTGGATTGTATTAAAAGCCTTGAACAAGAAAAATATGATCTTCAGAAACAACTAAAAGAAATGCAACTTTCCAATGAACTGCAGAAGGCTGATGCTGTATCTTTGGAACATGAAAATAAAAAATTAGTGGCTAAAGTAAATGATTTAGAATCCTTAATTGCATCGCTGAACAAAGAGAAACTTCTTTCTGAATCTGGAGAGAAGCTGCTAACTGGTGATAGCGTTCAGAAAAAAGACTGTGTATCAAACGGACAGTATGGAGCAGATCTTGAGAGGAAGGTTCAAGAACTCCAGAAAGCAAGAGGCAGAAATACTAAGGATGCAGAGGAGGTGAACAGTAAGACTCTTTTGACACTTGAACATGGAGCTGAACCTGACACTTTTGCAGAGAAGATGATATTACAAGTTCAGTCTCAAAATAGTGAGCTGAGGTCCCAAAATGAGGCCTTTGGGAAAGCAATGACTGCCCTGCAAAATGATAGAGACAGGATAATAGAGGACTTAAAGGTGCTGCAGAGCAGATACACATCCGAGCTCGAGACTGAAAAAAAGAAAGGAGATGAACTTGAAGCCGAACTGGATGGTTTTAAATTGCATCTTCTCAGTATGCTCAAAGAAAATTCTCTTCTGAGTCGGGCTGGTTTTGATGCTGCAGATAAGGTTACACTTGATCAGATTGCTGATGAAATTGAAAAGCTCTGTAGGACGTTAGTCAGTCGAGAGGTGGAGGTTAGCAGGCTCTCATCTGAGTGTGGCAATTATGTTCACCAGATTGAAGCGTTTTCCAAGGCTATGGCCAGTCTTCAGGATGACCGAGACAAATTGCTGCAGGAACTCAGCAATCGGAAGGTAACTTCTGAAACAAAACAGGGCACAGCTTCATTTTCCATTGGTTGCGACAGCGTCAATGAGATAAATTCTTTTAAAAGTAATTTGGATACGCCTCAAAACAATAGGGAAAAATTGGTAAGTTTTAATTGGCTACATGACTTTGTAATTTATTTTTTTTTTAATGCAGGGAATGCTTAGAGACGTTACAGATTTTGAAGTTTAACTTTGAGTGCAAAGAAAATATTGTGTGGCTAAAGGTGTGCTTACAATTTTGGGAGTTTAGGTAATTGTCCTGTGAAACGGGAGCAAATGGGGAAAAAACACTTTTCTGTAATTAGAATTCTAAAACTTCAACCATACGGTTTTAATTCCAGTTCACTAATCGTGTTTGTTAAACGTAGGCTAAAGAAGGAGCCAGCCTTGCAGCTGTTGAAATATCAAAACTGAAGACCAAGGTTGATGATCTGGAGAAGGCGTTGCAGCAGACAAAAGCCTTCCAGGCAGAAACTGAGAGAGAGATTGCGTCGTACCAGAGTGAGCTTGCAGGATTAAGGTATAAATGTTAATACGTGGCTCTCGCTTCGAATTCTTCAGTGATTTCACAAGCTGACACAAAACCAGGAGTATGTATAGTTGAGCAGGGAATGGGATGGGATGTGTGAAATCAACTTCCACAGGGTTGTCTTTGTTCGCAGTTATCCTTGTGTCTTTATATAATGGACTCCTGGCTTATGGAAAGCTTCAAACAGTCTTAATTGATTTTTTTTTTTTCTGTTCTCTTGGTGACTTGCATATACGGAGCTACCGTTTAAGCATTTTACTGCAATGCTTGGTATCATATTCTCTTAGAATTTTAGAATTGATATGGCTGAACATTTCCCTACCTGAATATTTTAAAAATCTCTTTAAAAAGAGATGGCATATCTGGCCCAACTACATATTGAAAATTAAATTCATCTCACGTTTGATCATTGTTTTTGTAGATTCAAGAGTCCCCTTCAGCGCTGGACACATCTTGCATCGTCTGTGACGAATAATGTGACAGCTTGGGGACTAATTCTGTGAATGCCTTCTGAGGTCTGCGTCACAGAAGGCAGTAGGTGTTGTTAAGTGGCACTCAGTGGAGGCAGGTCAAGATTTGGTCATTTTAGACCAATGTTACCATGCAAGCTTTTAAGCTTGTGCAGATAGTTGAAGTGCAAAGCATGCTAGGTAATTTTGTTTGATTTTGAGGCCAAGAGGCAGTATCCCATAGTGTCTTACTGCATTTTATTGTCCAGATTGCAATTTCCAGACCTCTAATTAAAGTAAGAGAATACCTCTTTTATACTAGAAGCTTTTGGGAAAGGGAGTGTAGCTCAAAAGACTAGCCCCACATT
Source organism: Eurystomus gularis (assembly GCA_013400335.1). Lineage (NCBI taxonomy): Eukaryota > Metazoa > Chordata > Aves > Coraciiformes > Coraciidae > Eurystomus > Eurystomus gularis. Next base: position 412,242 of record VZZY01003170.1, read on the forward strand.
TACCTTTGCAAACGTGAGCAAGCTAGAATGAAACACTCAGACTAACTTGTAGACTTAACCAGTGAACCTCATGAATAGTTGTCTTCCATTTTTTTTTTTTTCCCTCCAGGCTTCAAAAACATATTAAATTAAATTTAAAACTACCTTTATGCCCATTGTCATGTTGCCTGTGTAGGACAGCAGTTTTTGGAGATGTGGCTTGTTTGTTTCTTTCAGTCTTCTGTGTCTAGGATATTCCTTTTCAAACTTGGGTACTTGCAGTAGGGTTGATGGGCTGTCTTGGGCAGGGCTCCACACAACCCTGACCTCGAGTTGCTTTGCTGCACAGCCTTATTCTTTAGGTAGCTGCAATATTTATCGCGCTAACAGATATTAGTATCTTTACAACCAGTGAACTTCTCTTCTTCTCCAAGCCAACAAAGCAAATGTGATGTTATCGCTTTCCAGGCTTTATTTTCTGGGTTTTTTTCTAGCAGATGTCTTTAAACTGAAGTCTGTTTGTTGATACAATGCTCCATATTTGCATGTAACTGTTGAAAAATATTTATTTCACTAAGAACAGTAAGTACAGCTTTATCCTTTCCATTGCCTTGTGTGTAGCGTATCATCATTTAACATCTAGCCTAATATTTTATATTCAGAATGGAGAAAAACCTCCTCCTCTCCGAGTCCCAGGCACTGCGAAATCAATGTCAAATCACCGTTGCTGAGAAAGACCGGCAGATTGCAGAGCTGCAGAAGCTGCACCAAGACATGATTGTGAAGAAACAGCTCTCCGCTGGCAGCAATTACCCAGCCCAGGTAAACAAATGAAACGGAGCAGGAGGCACGAATCTTCCATCAGTTTATCGTATTAACTTTGCAACCTGCTTCCCAAAAGAGCATATGATGAAGTAAGGAAGGCTGATGAGTCCGTTACCTGCATGTCACTGGTGCTTGGGGTCAAATCAGCAAGTTTTTCAATCCCAAGCAAATGAGTTGCAATCACAGAATCAGAACCACAGAATCATTATGGTTGGAAAGGACCTCCAGGGTCATCAAGTCCAACCTTTGTCCTAGCATCTCTCTAACCACTACACCATATCCTCAAGCACTGCATCTATTCGTTCTTTAAACACCTCCAGGGATGGTGACTCCACCACCTCCCTGGGCAGTCTGTTCCAGTGCCTAACTACCCTCTCAGTGAAGAATTTCTTCCTAATACCGAATCTAAACCTCCCCTGACGCAACTTGAGGCCATTTCCCCTCGTCCTATCATTACTAATTTGAGAGAAGAGACCAACACCAGCCTCGCCACAACCTCCTTTTAGGTAGTTGTAGGGGGCAATGAGGTCTCCTGTCAGTCTCCTCTAGACTAAACAAGCCCGGTTCCCTCAGCTACTTCTCATAGGGCATGCTCTCCAGCCCTTTCACCAGCTTCGTTGCCCTTCTCTGCACCCGCTCCGGCACCTCAGTGTCCTTCTTGTCCTGTGGTGACCAAAACTGGACACAGTACTCAAGGTGCGGTCTCACGAGTGCCGAGTCCAGGGGCACAATCACCTCCCTACTCCTGCTGGTCACACCGTTTCTGATCCAGGCCAGGATGCCGTTGGCCTTCTTGGCCACCTGGGCACACTGCTGGCTCATGTTCAGCCAGCTGTCCACCAGCACCCCCAGGTCCTTTTCCACCAGGCAGCTTAAACCCATTTTTTAATGGAGTCTGATATATTGACCAACTTCTTTTAAACATGTGAGAAATTCCTGATTTTCCTTTGTTGATAAAATAACGGAATACTCGCTGACGTGGTGTATTTTAATGGTTAAAACCGTGGAAGGCACCTTCATAATGAAATGATTGTGAAGCAAAAAATGAAGGTCGTGAACCAGTAACAGTCACTGATTCTTAGTCAAAAAGGACTAACAAGTTGCTGTGGTTACATATAAGTTGTTTGCTTGTTGCTGAGATCTTAATGCTGGTAGATAAAGTAACCTTGGAAGTTGCTGTCTTAGGTTAGTTAAACCCAGAATATAATAAGTTTTTTAAAATTTTTTTTACATTGACATTTTTTAAAATTTCATTGGTAGTTTTCAGAATTTGTATTTTTGATGCTAAGAAATTTTAAAAATCTAATAAAGTTCATTCTTCAGAGCCTAAATCAGTCTCTTAAGTACTGCAGAAGGGGGAGATACGCCAACTGGAAGTGTTCTTGCCCTTCCCCTGAAGCAGCTGGAGTTGCCTTCTGCCAGGAACAGATACTAGATTTAGAAAAGCAGCAGCTGAGACCTGGCCTGGCAATTGCTGTCCACGTTTGTGGAATATTTTTGTGCTTCACACTACTTGAAAATTAAATTAAGTTGCGTTGCCTTTTGATAACGTTTTAGTGCTGAAGTATTTAGGTTGAAAACACCAAGTAGATTTCTTTCTTTTTTATATAAAGTCTGTTGCAAACATGGTATTAACTTGTGGGAAGGAAATGAGCTTGTAAAAGGGAAATTATTATGTAGTCTGTATGTATATTTAGTGTCTGGAGCTGCATATTATTTAAACTCCTATACCATTTACCCTGAATATGCTGTAATATTTTTTTTTTAAGGTTTTAGAAACTGTCTCCCTCGCCGGAAGCGCAGACACGCCAGAGGAAATCAAACATGTCTTAGCTGAGAAGAATCAGCTTCAGAACGAGCTGCAGTGCCGTCTTCAGGAGATCCACCAGAAGGATCTGCATTTCCAGCAGATTAATTCAAAGGTAACGTAGAACAACAGCTGTCATCCAGAAAAGCTTGTGCGAATCTGAGCTGATATCAATATAGAAATAGTGCTCAATTGGCATGAGTGAAAATTAGTTTTCTTAGATTCTTCCAAACAACCCCATTGGCTCAGTCTGGAAGTTGCAAACTGAATTGTCAGTATTTTTTTTCTGTCAGTTTTTCCTGACTTGTTATCTCACTGAGAGGGGTTTACTTGAGTCTGCATTTTGAAGGCATTGGTGTGGCACTGCTGGACTTGGACTCAAAGTTAAATAGTTCTCCTTATAGACAGAAACAGGAATCTATCTGAGCTGGTAAAAGATTTTTGCTATCTCCTACTGAATTTTAAATACCTCAAAAAGATTTCCTTACAAATTCTTGATGAACACTTTTGTAGCTGTCAAGACAGTAAGAGAGTGTATGTCCTTGTGCAGGTCAGATGTTTTGTAAATATTCTTGGAAATTCCCTTAATGTTTATGGTGTGGCCTTGTTTTGGAAACAAATGAGATTTATTTACCTTTCGCTTGTTATTGTGTCTGTTTTCACTCTTCCACCCAAACGTTTTATAAACCTCGTAATGATTTTGACCAAACTTTGAAACAAGTGTAGAATTCTCAGGCTCCTACAAGTGAAGATGAGTGTTTGGGTAACAGGTGGAGACCCAGATTATGGTCTGTGTTTTGAAGAGATGAAAATTTGGCTGCTGAGCATTCCTGGACTTCGTGGTGAACGTGTTTCTGCTGTCAGGCTTGTAGTGATAGGAGAGGGGTAATGGCTTCAAACTGGAAGAGGGGAGATTTAGATTGGAAATTAGGAGGAAATTCTTCACTCTGAAGGTGGTGAGACACTGGCACACGTTGCCCAGGGAAGCTGTGGATGTTCCATCATTGTAAATGTTCAAGACCAGGTTGGACAGGGCCTTGAGCAACCTGGTCTTGTGGGAGGTGTCCCTGCCATGACAGGGAGGTTGGAACTAGATGATCTTTCAGGTCCCTTCCAACCCAACCCATTCTATGAACATAGCAGACACTGCGAGGAAGGCGTTGGGGTTTAAAACCGTGAGTTTCTGCTTTGGGCATATTGATGACAGGTGAAATCAATCCTCAGGTTTCATTATTTCCACTGCTCATCAAACAACTTAGTAAATCCTACCAAACTGTGACCTTGCCAAAAAGTTGATGCAATTTTGAAACTAGCACTGAGTTGTTTTCAACAGCAGGTCTCAAATCTGGAGTCACTTCCCGGTGCAGATAATCCCTAATTTATTTCTTTAAATGTGAATTTCTTGCAGGTTGTGCAGTCAGCAGAAGAGAATGCTGTCTTGTCGGCCCAGTTGAAGACTCTTTCACAGACCCTGAGGGATAACCAGCTTCGTTACACTGACTTGCAAAATCGTTATTTAAGGCTGGAGAGGGAATACCAGACAATGCAGGTGACATCTTTCCAAAGCCCTGTTCAGGTAAACAAATACACGGAAATATTTCTAGTTTTTTACTTCTGTGCTTACACTTCTCTGTTTTTCATGCTAGAAGTAAGTACTCAATCAGTACAACAAGAAGTACTTCTGCTGGCCCACGATGTACTGAAGATAATTGTCTTTATTGTTACCAAGCTGGTTTTATTTGACTTTTCATTTAAGGAAGCTGTTTATACATGCAATTTTTTGGTCGTTTTGAAGTTTCATCTTTTTTTTAAATTGCCTACAGCTGGCAGAGGTAGTTGGATGATCACTAATCACTGGATCAGCAAAATTTAGTAATAATTTCACGTCAGTTATGAACCAGTTTGCAAGGTGTTTGAATAACACCTTCAGAAGTGAGATCTGTATCACCCGTTGAGCATTTCAGTGCCCTTTGCCAGTCCCGTAAGCGGCAGCCCTGTGTGAAAAGGAAGCAAATTCCTTTGATCTCTTCATTTTTTAAGGAGCTTTCCTGTACTGCCTTGGTTATTCTGTAACAGTTAATAGAATACCCTAAAATATGTGGATACAAGCCTTACTTTTCCATGAAGAAACACAAACAAGGAGAGCTGTAAACTAAAAAATAAATGAATTATGAGACTGCAATCATATTCTTCATCAACTTTCTGTTAGAAAATAGGTTTGGAAAACTGCAGCTCTGGAAATGAAAAGATTAAATGGCCCAAAGAGTGCTTTGTTCCACTGCTTCGTGGTGCTTATCCCTTCATTAACTGAAATAAAGATTTTTAGCAACTAGAAAAATGGTGACTGGCTTTTTCCCCCCCGCTTTAATATTTTCTAGGATGAAACTAGAGCAGAAGTTCCCCCCGGAGCGCCGCAGGAAAGATCTGCAGTTATTGTTGAAATAGACAATATGGAACTAAACGAACTCAGAAAAAGGTCAGAACTCAGAGCATGTTTTAGCAATATTGTTTTCCTGACAGCTGTAAGTGTGAAAGTGCTTTTCTATCCCTCTAAGGCATTTGGGGGGAAAAAGGATTGGGGGGAAGAAATGGATTTACAGTGGATTAAATGAATCGTAGTCATATTCTTGAATTATTATAATCTGGTAATATTTGTGGCTTGTTCTCATAAGGATACATAATTACTGGCGACTTTATTTCAATGTCTAATCTAAAGCATCTCATAATTAAGTCTTTATCACAAAAAAGGACGCTCCGTAATAAAAAAGAACAAGGAAATAATCCTTCAAGTAGGTAACACACTGATTTCAGATGTAATTTTGTCCCAGGCTTGCAGAGACTGAGCAGCAGTATGATTCAGTGCAGCAGGCGCTCTCGCAGCTCACGGAAACGCTGTCGGAGGAGAAGAGGAGGAGAGAAGCTGCAGAAGAGGCTCTTGGACTCTCTGAGGAGCGAAGTAACAGGTAAAATACTCCTGGCTGTAAAACGACTTTGGGGTTTTTTTCCTTTTGAATGAAAAGCGTCTTGTTTTTTTACACTTTTGAAATATGTGATAGTGAAATTGCTGCACTAGACCCTTCTGTAGGTGTGAAATAAGTTGTGTGCTCAGGGAGCCAAAGCCATCTTACACCTTTGCTTCCCCTTGGATGAATGAGTGGTGAGGTTTTCATTTACACTATGCCTGGAGTAAAGGCAAAATGTGCTACAGAACTGGATAAAGGAGCGCCAGATTTTTTTAGTTTGCCTTTTATTTTCAGTGAGGTTAGGGATTGGTTTTCCTCTGGGTGTTAGATTGCTGAGCAAATAATAGAACAAACAAATAATGGAACCGATGTGTGAGTCCACAGTACCTGAAGTGATGGAAGTGCCTGTGTAATTGTGTTGAAAAGCCAGGCTTAACCCTGCGGGTCAAGAAAATGTTACGGGCTTTGGGAGGTTTTTTTCTTTCTTTCTTTTAATTTCTTGCTTCAGCTGTTGAACTTGGTAGTCAGTGGTATTTCTTTTTTTTCCAAGGTAGAATAAAATCTCACATACATTGAGCACGGCCACTATTTAGATTTCATGTGTCTTAATCCATCTGCCTACATTAAATGTCTGTCACTACCATCGTCTGAACATCTTTGTTCAATCAGCTCGCCAGGATGGGGGTTATTCTGAGTAAGTGAAACACGTTGAGAGCAGTTTGTAAATAGCAATTGAAAAAGACCCGGCAACGGAAATCAAGTCATCCTGTTTTCTGTGGGGACCTGCCCCCAGTGATGTCATTATACAAAATAACAGTTCTTATGTGAATTCAGTACTTTAAAAGAGGAGATAATTCAGCACTCTATTGTGTCGCTTGAATGTTTCTCTAGATTTGAAGCAAGCAGTTACAGGTCTGTACCGAGCGAGTATGCTGTTCAGATGGAAGCTGAGGAGGAAAGGGAGGCCTTGATCATCAATCCCAGTGAACACGTTGTTGTGCGAAAGGTAACTAAAGGAAAGCTTTTCAAAACCCTGAATTATAAACTACTTAAAAGTAGTTTGCATACTACATAGACGAGATTGATGATGGCACAGCTCATTATCTCCATCACGCTACTCCTTTCTTCTGTCTTCCCTCTGCTCTACCTTTTCTTTCAGCTGCCATCCATTCTTGGAGCGCAGATTTCCTTTGAGTGGCCGCAAGTCACTGGTTTTGGGTTGTCCTCTTTATATGTAAACGCTGGCATAAGGCAGCTGCTTGTTTAACCCGCCCCGTCTCTGCAGAGCTGACTGAAGTCCTCTTTTACTGGGTTAGGTGTCATGGGGATGGGTGGGCCACAGAGGCCTCCATTCAACGTAGCAAACTACGACTGAGATGACATTTTACTTGAAAAAAAAAAATGTCCTTCGTTTCTTTCTGTTTGGGTGGTGGATGGGGAGTCAAATACAGGCTGTTGTGCAAGCCACGCTCTGGAACACATTGCATACGTCCAAATTAAAATGTGAGTGATCATATTTACATTACACGTGGCCATTAAGTAAAAGGTATATGCATATAATTACGCATTTTCATCTCTAGTATGGATATGTAGTTACGTAATACACAAATACCTCGTATCCGTTCCTCTCCCCTTTTATTAATGCTCTTTTCTTTGGCCTTACAGTGTCTGTTAGAAAATAGGTTTGGAAATTCTGCTTACAGTCCGTTTCTGTAAGCAGTGTCTGCTTACAGTGTCCGTTGCTTACAGTGTCCGTTGCTGCATCCGAGGCAAAAGGTTTATAGTGCCTCGGAAGTCTAAGCTGCAGCGGAGCCGCTTCTTGTTTGTCTTCATGATTACTTACCTGAGGCTTTTTGTTCTGTCGTTACTTACTTTTTTTCTTTTTTCTCATTTCCTAACCAGATGAAAGGAGGAGCCCTTTCCTTCCGGCGCTGGCTTCGAGGGCGAAGTCTTTACTGTTCTAAGCTGCTGACCTCCAGAGCGAAATCCCGCTATTTATTCCTCACGTACCTTGTTACCCTTCACCTCGTGGTTTTACTGTGCCTCACTGGGGTTCTCTGAACACACCGCGGCTCCCGGGTGAATGAGTGTAGGTGGTGGTGTGCCAAGACAACAGACTTCTCACATGCTGCTGCTAAGCTATGCACTGGACACGGTTGTACATACTCTTGTTACACTACACGGATCTTGAGCTTCTTCAAAAGAAACTCGTGTATATCACACTTGCTCCAAAGTTGACTTGAATTGCTCTCGAACAGTGGAATATTATATTTGCTAAGGAGAAAATATTGCCCTCTAAAGAAACTGCTGCATACAAGTTATTTAATATTGTCCGTGAGTACGTAGTGATTGATTACTACTGAATGGGTTGTAAATGATATCTTTTCTATATAAATTTTATTTTAAGAGTTAAACTATAAATTTTAAAGGACTATTCAGCTATTACTGTTTATTGGCTTCTTGGTTATGACAAGAAGTTTTATAGAGTGCAATAAAGGAAGAACTGCTGGATTTTTCTTTTCTTTTTTGTTTATTTTGGGTTTTTTGGGGCTGAAAATAAAAGAATTAAGAAGGTTTCTTTGGCTATAGAGTTTGTGATGGCTCTGACAAGATGCGCAGATGTGTATGTGGTGTTGAGGTAAATAAGCCAATGATTAAAGATTCGGAGTTGAGGTGACGTGAATAAATGTCTTTAACTTCTTCTATTCCTTCACTGTTGTTTAAAGGTGCAATTTCTGTAACTTTTCTCCTGTTGTTTTTTATAAAAATCATAGAATGGTTTTGGTTGGAAGGGACCTTAAAAATCATCCAGTTCCAGCCCCCTGCCATGGCAGGGACACCTCCCACTAGACCAGGTTGCTCCAAGCCCCATCCAACCTGGCCTTGAACTCCTCTAGTGATGGAGCATCCACAGCTTCCCTGGGCAACCTGGGCCAGGGTCTCACCACCCTCCGAGTGAAGAACTTCTCCCTTACATCTAATCTAAATCTCCCCTCTTCCAGTTTGAAGCCATTACCCCTCGTGCTGTTACTACAAGCCCCTGTCCAGTCCCTCCCCAGCTTTCTTGCAGGCCCCCTTCTAATACAGGCAGGACTTTTCCCTTTCCAGCTTGACGATGGGTGTTAACAGGATGGTAATGAGCTGTTCTTAGCCAATTGTGGGATGATGAAGCAGAATGTTTCCCAGTGACGGCAGTGGACCTGCGGATCCTTCCAGTCTTCCTCTGCTAGTGTGAGGGATTTTTGTTTTGAGGGGAGAAGACAACCCTTGGTCACGAGGTGCAGCAAGCTGGCGAGTGGGAAAGGATCCAGAGATGTTAGAAATTCTGCCCTAATTTATCCCTGTGCTGTCACTGATAAGCACAAACTGAAAAGTTTCCAAAAATGGCTTGATGAGTGTGGATAATTCTGTGAAGTCTGTTCCAGAAGCTGATATAAAGGTAAGGGGAGGTGAGATCACATCACTTAGGAAGAGGTTTTTCCAACTCATCACCATTTCCTGGGTAAGTGTTGCCATGATTTGAAACCGCTTCGCTTTGGTCCGAGATCTTCTGGGGATTTACACACTTCTTGGGCTTGGATGCTGTTGGCCTCCAGCTTTGAAGGAATTGCAGAGGGTCTTCTGGTGTAGGGTAATTCAGGTTTGAGTGCCTGGTGGCAGGGGAACGTGCAGATGTTCCTGATCATGGGAGGACCAGAGTTGTGCAATGAAACCTCCTTGGTCTATCTGAAACCTGGAAGAACGCTTCAATAGTCTTTGCTGTCTGGACATCAGGCCTTATGCAGAAACCACAAGGAAGTTCTCTGTTAATTGTACTTAGTTTTGCGTTGGGAATTAGGGAAAAATAGAAAAAATTACAGTCCAGCAAATTGAGGAAATTTATTTAGGCATTTCGTCTGGTGAAAAGCTTTCCACATAGCTGCTTTGTGAAGGTGATTATGAAACAGGAGCATGAAACCTATAAATTCAGCAGCTATGAAACAATAACATGACTCTACAAATGAAAATTTTAAGTAGTGCTCTTTACTGGTCATCCACTTCGTAATTCCGTAATTATAAGCAAAGCAAGATTTTTTTTTAAATTTATTTTTAAGTGGGAAGTGAATGAACTCAGCCATTGATTTTATTACTGTCAGTGGCTTCTGTGGAATCAAATCGATGAGTAAACGTGTGAACAATTGCTGCCAGCACTCCGGCGTGTAACTGGTGCTGATCAGCCGGGATCTCCTGATGAATTTTATTTCTCTGTGGTTGTACTGACCTCAATTTCACACGTAAAGATAAATAGGAAATGCTCTAAGTGGGAATGAAAGGGAATATTATTTCTCACCACAGAGGATTAAACATCTTGGTCCTGTCTGGTTGTCTTCAGGGTGAAGGAGCGATGCTGAGCTCTCAGATCTGTGTAGCATTTATCTACTTTAAAATTATCTACTAAATTCTAGCATCTCACCTGATGCAATTACTGCTGTACTTAAGAAGAGAGTTTCCTTCTGGTTCACGTGGATGGAGTCAGAGCCTGGGTACAGTTCTGTAATGCTGGATACTGCTGGTAAGTGGTTGGGTTATTGCACTGTAAAAGCTTTTTTCTGAAGGTTTTAGAAGAAAATAACTGACTAGAATATGAATCTATTTTCCAAAATACCAGCTACTAGAACTAATGGTTAAACCTTCCTATTAAAGCTGTTTACAAATTTACGTGATAAAATTATTCTGCTTCTTTATGTGAAAAAGAATCTTCCAGTCACAGACGCATCAAGAATTAAAATTATTTTTCTTTATTAAAATAATGTCCTATTTTCAAATTATGCCTCCACTTCACCTGGGAGTGTTGGGATCGGTCACGTCACAGTCTCGCTTTGTAAAGCATATGAGAAAGGCCTGAACAGCAGGAGCTTCATGCAGCTCAAACTTTAAACCTGGTCCTGTTGGTTCATCTCCAGGGACTTTGCTATTCTTGCAGGGATCCACTGAAGAGCCTGAGATACTTCAAATCCTACAGGTAGGACAGCATGGGTTGGTTGCAGGGCAGACTCTAGTGCTGGTGGATGTTCTGCCACTGCTCCTGGCCTGTCTGTGCACATGGTGCTTAGGTGGATCTGTAAAGCCATCAGAAGTCAAATACATTTTTGTATCCATCTCAAAAATGATGCTCAATATGTTTTTGCATTGTTATGGACCACAACTCTGCTGGACGAGGGCTGGTTTTCATTCCTTCCCTATTTCTGAAGTACCCTTCCTTCCTGGGTGAAGTGCCAGAGAAGGAAGAATAAAATCCATCCCTCTTCTCAACCACCTAAAGAGGCAATCGAGCAGTCCTAAAAATAGCCAAGGAATCCAAATCAGAAGTCCTGGTGTAATTCGGGCCCTCCCTCGGTGGGAGTTTTGCCACGAATTTCAGTGAGTTCAGGACCTCCTCTGACGTGTTGGCCAACTGCTCAAGTTGAGTTGTTCCCAGGTGGTTCCCCCAGCTGCCTCTTGTTCTGTTTCCCAGAATGACCACTTCAAGAAGGGGTTTACCACTTACAAACGTGGAACGGGTCCTGTAGCGAGCACTTCACATCACAGAGGAAACACACAGCAAACGCTTTCCTGAAAGTTTTGGTGGGGGTTATTTTTAGATGTCTAAGATCGATGATGACCCTCTAAGGAAAAGGCAAATTTAAACACACCGCTGGACCAACTGTGGCCTTTGAGGTAATGAATGTTTGGTCATTCTGATTTACCACCTAACTACTAACATTACAACTAGTAGGTGCATATGATCAATTCATTTTTAACAAACGGAATTTCTAGGAGATCATTCAGCTTCGATGAGAGAGGGTTGTGCTTGATAAAGTCCGAGTAGAGCCGAATGTGCATCCTCCAGCGGAACTCGTCCCATGGTCATGAGGCCAATTAACAGAGTCCTTGAGGCTACAGTGGAGGAGAGTTCCCTTTAGGAAACAAAAGCTGAACGCCCTGATTAATTAGCTTCGGTAAAACCTATTCAAGCCAAAATTGATGTAGATCCTTCATATGCTTTGCAAGACTGGGGCTGTAGCGTAGATTTTGCTGCTCGGGTTTATCTTTTCCCCAAATTATTCTTTTTACTGCAGTTTGCTCTCTAAATGATGGAGAGTTGCTTCTGTCCTATTCCCTTCCATCTCCTTCCCCCCCCCCACTAAATTACTGGTTTGCAGCCAAAATTGTGAGGCACTGTGTGTGATGATGATGATGAAACCACCACCCTTGTATGTGACAACGGTTCCAGGCTTTGCAAAGCTGGCTTTGCAGGAGATGACGCCCCGAGAGCTGTGTTTCCATCCATCGTTGGATGTCCTCAGCATCACGTCAAGTTGGTACCGAAATAGAAGTGTCCGAGTGGTTGGTCTGGGTGGTTTTTTGGGGGACTTTAGACACGGCGTGAGAAAGCATCAGGTTTATTCTGGCAAAACTCCCTTTGGAATGTAGGTTGTTAAGAGCTGGAGGACTGAGCTGCACATCTTTCATACTAGGAGGTAAGCTTATTGATCCTTTGGGAAAGGTCCTCTTCAGCCATAAAATGTTGACTGGTTGAGTGTTTTAATGATGTGAAGGTGTCTTATGGGGGAAAAAAAAACCCACAACTTGCTGGATTAATTAATAATTGCTGTATTAATACAAAGAAAAGACAGGCAGAACAATTCTAGCATGAGAAACTAAATGAATAGGAGTAGTCAGTTCCTCTTATTGTTCCATGAAGCAACAGTATGGCCCAATAAACTTCCCAAAAAGGTCCTAGCACGTCACTTTATTGACTCAAGCAGAACTGGAAAGGATAAACGTGGCTTTTCTTGACCTTGGGAAGGGTCTTTCTGCTTAATTAGTTTTCTAACAGTTCCTTTATAAATAGAAGATGCAGATTGTTGTTCATTTGATTCATATCTCAGTCAGATTTTAATTTTCCGGGCTATAAAAAACCTTTCCCTGAAGATCTAGGTGGTCTTTTGCTGAGCTAAAGAAGCCTGCTTTGAAAGGCCTAATATACTGAGCATTCCAAGGAACGTGTTTTGAACACCTCTGTGAACTGAAGTTGAATATCAGGTATTGAAAACGTCCGTTCTTTAACCTCTCAAATTGTTTGTTGTCCTCTGGCATGTGATTTTGCACAGTTAAGCCGCTCAGCAGCTGTATTAATGAATCCGTAAGAAAATTTAAATATTTGTATGCTAGTTGATGAATACTATTTTTACCTTGTACGTTGTTATATAATTTGCAGCAATCATTGTAGGCTTCCTAACACAAAAATAATAACATTAGTAAAGGTCTTATTCAATAGGTTTTCTTTTAGAAAATCTATCTCCTTTATATAAACTAACGCTTTTTTTTCCCCAGAAATGTATCTTTTACGAAGCCATTTCATTTCCACCAGGGGGGAATCTCACTGTTTGAAGGCAAGAGTGGAACTGCCTAGGCCGAAAGGGCGACCAAAGTAGATCTAGGGAGCTAATATCTTTTTCACCTATAATCCCTTCCCTTTGTTGCTTTGCGCAATGACAAAGGACACATCCTTAGTGGAGAACCACGAGTTTGCTGATGCCTGCCTTGGCTGGGCTCCTGCATGGGCATTAGTTGCACCAAGTGGGAGATACTTCCTACCTTGTTCTTCCTGGGGTTTGATAGGAGGAGTTAGTACAGAGTAGGTGGTTACTGATAAATTAATGTTTTAGTTCCTTGCACATCTTGAGGGTATGTTTTAGAACAGCAGTATTGGGTACAGGATTAACTTTAAAATGATATTCAGTCTCTAATGCACATGATACACTGTGCTAACCATAGAATAATATTCTTTGTAGGGCGTTATGGCTGGAATAGGTCAAAAAGACAGCAACGTAGGGGATCAAGCACGAAGTAGAAGCCGGATCCTGGTGCTGAAATATCCCATTGAGCATGGAATCATCACTAACTGGGATGACACGGAAAAGATGGGTGTTTTTTTAATGTAATTTTGTTGAGGCATCGTCTTATCCACAACATACAACGTGCCGTTAACCTTCTTGCAAACCAAAGGGAAAATCCTTGGAGAATTTGTAATCACAGTGTAGGTGAAGGAGTGGTACAGCACGTGAGTAAAGGAACTGATCAGGTCTTGGCATTTCTAGAATTACTTTTCTTTTCAAGAGTAAATTCTTATTGCTCATGAGATTTGGGAAGATGTTATAGAAGTATTTTATGCTTTATTGATGCTCTTTTCAGTCTCAAAGTTCATGCTGAGGCAGGATGTTGAATGATGATAGAAAGTAGCTAAAGTAAAAAATACTACAAGTTGCATTATCAGAGGCAAATCAGAGAAATAGTAGAGATACGTTACTGAAGTTGAGAACAAAACCTGTGAGGTGGTTTCCCCTCCTCAGTAGTTGTCTACATGAACAAGACAACAAGTCAAGGGAGATGATCTTTGAGGTCCCTTCCAACCCAAACCATTCTATCATTCTATGATTCCCACATCTCCTATTGCATATGACATCATCACTGTCAGAGGAAAAGACAGACTGGGGCTTCCTCTCCCTGTACTAATTCTTTGAGACTGACTTTTTTTTTTTTTTTTTTCCTGAAGCATGTTTTTCTGATGCCAATTCCAATTAGCTTTTAATGTCTGAATGGCAAGAAGGCATCTTAATTCCCTGTCAAGCCCAACTTTCTTGACATGTGGTCAGGGTGCCAGCCTCTTAGTGAAATGCCTGTTTAAGGACATCCCAGACCAGGCAGAGGTGATGAGGTGTGCTCATGGGAGAAGCTGGAGAGATGGGGGGAGTCCTGAGGGCTCTCTAACTCTGCTAAGTATCTCTGATATTCTGTACGTCCTGGTCTCTTCAAGAAGCATCTGAGTTTGTATGTGGAAATATTCTGTCTTCTTTGAAGACAGGATTGCAATTCAGTCCCTTGTCATCTCCAAGTTAGGAAGCTCCACAAGCAAATGCTTCTAGTCATATTTTCCTGTGGAAAGTACCACTGAAAGGAAGATGTGGGGCTGGTGGTGTCCTCTACTCACACTTGCTGACATGAGGCGTGTATAACGTATACCTGAAGTCAATTATTGTGTCATATGTGTGACCCCAAACTGATGAGCACAGTGTTCCAGATGAGCAGAAAAGGTCGATAGAGGAGCAATGGGAGTTCTTCAGTTCATGTTTGGAAATAAATTGCCCACCTGCTCCTCTAGATGGAAGCACAGGATTTGCATTTCATTACTGCACTGCTTGCTGGGAGGACGCCATGCTCTGCAGAGTAGGAACCCTACCTCACACACCCTGTTATGTTATTCTTCCTAATAATTTTCCTGCTGTCTGCATTCAGGAGGAAATTATATTTCTCTATAGCAAAAAAATAATTAAAATTGGAGGTCACTATTTTACGTCCTTCCCTCAGGGACTGGTATCTGCATCTGGATATTGTCCCATGTATAACACACACCGGCACGTCTTCTTTCTCTGGGTGACGCTGGATGCCAGAACAAACTATCTAGAATCTAATTAAGAAAAGAAACTTGGAAAAGAAAGAAAAAGGTGGCATGTGCTTCAGTGTAGTGCAAACTCACGGCTAGATTTTTAGGGTGTAATGTGGTGGAGACTTCAGGCAGTGCAGCAGTTCCAATAATCATAGAATCATAGAATGGTTTAGGTTGGAAGGGACCCTAGAGATCATCTAAGCCAACCTCCCTGCCATGGGCAGGGACGCCTCTCAACTAGACCAGGTTGCTCAAGGCCTCATCCAACCTGGCCTTGAACACCTCCAGGGAGAACAGATCCTATATGGCTTCTTGCAGCGTGAACTTTGTTTTTATCTTTGTGACTTAAATGATGAAGAAATTACTTGGGGAAAGTGGGTTCCTAGCCCAAATTTACCTTCTTCTGGCAGATGTCTTGCTCTGCACCAGGCAGTAGATGGCAAAGATGCCCCAACACTGAGCTGTGCTTGGACTTCTTGTTGAGCTGAGGAGCAGAGCAGGACAGAAAGTGGGGGCTGCTTTCAAGTCAATGGGCAACAAATTGAAAAAAGAAGCACAAGAGAAAGGCAGTGGTAGGGAAGAGGCAAGAAAAATCATTGGTAGCTTTTGTGATCATTGCAAATAAGGAGAAAAGCACTTTTTTTTTTACGTACAGGCTTCAATCATATACCTTGACTTCTCCTGAAGCTCTGTAACACACGTGGGTGCACACACATGTGTGCACACACTCTTCTGGCTGAGAGATGTTCTGAAATGCAATTCCTAAACTTTCGATGCCAAGGGACTATCTTTTCTATATGCATAGATATATTTTTCCCCAAAAAATTTTTAAACCAGTTGCGTGATTTTTGATCTGACCCACAAATTTCTTCCTGATGCTTGGAAGTAGCACTTCTAAAAGCATCACAACGTCAAAGAAACGAGAGAATTACTGGGTAACGTGCCAAAAATGGGACAAAGGCAGAGCATGCAGTGTTGAAGTGCTGGGGCCTAAGTTGTGGGCCCCAAGTTGGAGTTGATCTGTGAATGAGTCACAACCTAGCAGAATGTTTTGTTTTTCCTATTGGCTTCATGTTCCAGAGGCAGAACCTGGCCAACCTGTGTCTCTGTGGCTCCACCCTCACCCAGGTGGTTGTGGTTGGGGTGGTGGGCGAGGCCAGGATTATATTGACCTTCTTTTGATTAGTCAGAGGAGTTTCCTCTTGGGTGTGGCTTCTGCTGGGGCTGGTTGCATCTTGCTGAGCTCTCTTGGTGGTGTCCTTCCATGTGAAGGACCACTGAGGGAACCATCTCTGTCCATTGTGTCCAGCAGGCGATAGTGGCACCACAGTGGGCAGCAGAGGAGCTGGGACCATGGGAAACTATAGTAGAGTTGTTTGAAAGAAGACTTTTGAGGGGATGTTACTAAGTTCAGCATTGGCCTGTGTGATCAGGCAACTCATGGCAGCATAAAATGATTATGGCTGAGCCAGCACAGGTGTCCAACCACCCACACGTTAGAAAAAGCGGAGGGTCACCAACAGACCAGGCCGAGCGCACGTGTGTGTGAGAGAAAGCGAGGGCGAGGATGCTGCAGGCCGCGCAGACAGTCGCGTGAATCGGGAGGAGAACACGTAGGAGATGAAATGAAGCATTCTTCTTCTCCCCTGCTTCAATTCACAATATTCAAATGGGGGCTGCTCTGTTTTCCGCTGGATAATAATACAGGGCATTGTGCATCACTGTTAATTTGTTCCTGGCAGCTGAGCTGACAATGTATGGGAGGGAAAGCGTCGGGATGGAGTGTCTTCTGGCTCTGGTGACTACATAAATGTTTAATGCAAGTGCCGGAGTAATTATTCCGTGGCAATTTCACTTTGCTATTGTGCTTCCTCCTCGCATTTAATTCCCATGACCTACAAAAGCCAACGCTGAGCTATATTTTTGTTTCTTGTAGAATATCGTTATCCATTAACATTACGGGTATCGTTAGGTCAAATCTAACGGGTGGTACGGTGCCTAATCATGCCTGGTCTTGAGGAAAAACGTGCAAACCGTGTGAGGTTTAGGCAGGGTCTGGCTTTACGAGTCCGGGTTTGTTCCCTACTGCTGAAATCACCAGTACTTTGTAAATTATATAAGCATGGAGGTTTCTTTCTTTTCCCTGAGCTCTTTCCTGTCTGGAATGGCAGTCTTCTTATATCTGATTATACATATATTTTTTTATATATATTTATTTATTTTTTTTCTGGAATGTTTTTGCGGTCTTGGGAAAATGAGTTGTCAGAAGCATTCAAACTTACAACGATGCTTTCCTAAGCATTTTTGCCCCCGACTAACCCAGTCTGATGTGGCGAACTCAGAACCAAAAGTTGAGCTCTGAAGTTTGTATTTTTTAGAGCAACCTTCTAGCCAAAAGTCCATGCTATAAAAGTTACTGGTGATGTAACCAGAAGTAAGTGAGATTTAAATACAGATATAGGCATAAAACCACCTGGGAAAATGCGGTGTGGCTCTGCGCTTCCCTTTGTGCCCACTTTTGGCATATATTTCATAGGAAGATTATGCATCAATTTAGCAACGGTGTAAATAAACTAATTAATTGGAGAGCTTGACAGCACGCCATACTGGGAGATAATACAACTGGGAGATAATAAACAACAACAGACCGTAAGAAAAGACTACTTTATAACCAGGAGGTGTGGTTCCTACAGTAGACATGTCTAGGACTGTTTCTCTGTCATTATACTGCGATGAAAAATCCAGTTTTCGGAATTGTTTAAAGGCTTATTGTTTATTACTGATTGCGTTAAATTCATTACATTCATTAACTATGAAATATCAGTAATTTGTGTGCTCTTTAATTGAAAGCATACTTTTCATTAACGGTAGACTTCATTGGCAAAGGTGTTAGCTTATAAAATCCAAAGCTTAAGTTTAACCTCCTGATTTCGGTGGCTCTGGTGGGTACAATGGCCATGGTGGAGTCCCCATCCCTGGAGGGGTTTGGAAGCTGTGGAGATGTGCTGCTGAGGGACATGGGTTAGTGGTGACCTGGCAGTGCTGGGGGAACGGTTGGACTCGATGATTTTAAGGATCTTTTTCAACCAAAATGATTCTGTTATGCTCTGAAACATGGTCCCAGCAGCACCACTAGTAATGAGGTAGCTCTACCTAAGGTAGGTGGCATTGCTTTAAGGAGGATACAGCCCATGGGGCTGTCCAGAGTGTGTTAGTAATGGTTTTCATTAGCAGAGCTCCAGTGGAAGTCCAGCTGGCAACAAATGTTATTCCATCTGCTGGGGTAAAATTGCAGTGCATCGAGCACAGGAGATGGAAAGTTCTGGAGCTTGTTAGAGGAGGTGGGAAATGAGGCAAGAGAATATGGCTAAGGCTGCCATAAAAAGAAAAGCTAAACTGTTGTGTTCTGTGGGGGCAAGAAGAGATGTAATGGGTTTAAACTAGACCAAGTGAGGTTTTAGCTCAACACCCAAGAAAACCCTGATAATGGTGAGTACAGCGTGGCACAAGATTTGTTTGCTGGAAGAATCCATGGATGTTTCAGCAGAGGAATTTCTGAGGCAGAAGCAAAGCTCTGTCAGGAATGGCTGATTCCCCCTTGAGATGGGAATAGACAGATTATTCCTCATGGCTTCTTCCAGCTATGTCTTCTGTAAATTTTTTATCTGTGTCTCTGTACATATAAACCTTAGATTGCTGCATTGTTGCAGTCCTGCCATCAGGGTAAAAAAATTATCCCAAGGTGTCATCTTCAATTAATACTCTAAGTAAGAATCTGACCTAGCCTGAGGTTAATGGTAAGACATCTTCTGACTTCAGTGATTTATTTTTTTTTAATGAAATCTTAAAGAAAACATAGTGTGCTGTTCACAGAAGAACCACAGTTCAGGAGAGGACTCGGGAGTAGTAACTGACAGTACTTATTAAAAAAAAAAATACAATTTACTGTCTCTTCAGATACTCTTAAGTGTAGATCCTAGAGGTTTTCAAACTCTTCATTCCAGATTGTTTGAGATGTTCAATGTGCCAGCCATGTACGTAGCGAGCCAGGCAGTGCTGTCTCTGTACACATCTGGAAGCACGACGGGCGAGTCTTTCAGGGAGTTGTCTTTCCCACCTGTCCTCCTGTCCTGGATTTATTTGCACGCGGATACATCTTGATTACAATGTGTGAGCTGTGTATTAAGAATACAGAGGCTGAACGCTTCCTACCATGACCTGCAAGTACCTCTTTGTTTTTGCAACTTCCTGGCAGGTATGGGTGTAGATTTACGACTTTCTGCTTCAAAATCTCAAGTGACTACAGCTCACCTATATGAAGAGATGATGCAGTTTGACATTTCCCTTAATTACACAGTATAGAGAAGAAGCTGAGTCTTAACTAGATTGTTCCAAACCCACAGTTCCTCCTTACTTTAGACCTACCTCTATTGTTAAGCTCCATTCCCAGTAGAAAAAAGAAGCACCATTGGGTAGCTAAATGCAAATATTTCATTTAAATGTTGAATTTCTATCACCTAACGATGTCCACTTTTAAGCGATCATTAGAACTAGCATGGAGGTGTCTTCTTGTTGCCGTTTAGAGTCTGATCAAGCATTGAGATGATAAATTACTTCTTAGCAACCCTTGAGTCTTCATATACTGTGAAAAAAAATACAATAACATCTGTCTTTGTAGCCTGATGCCACAATAAAATTTTGGATAAAAAGATCGCCAGAATTACGGTTGTCATAAATACTTGGTTTATGTCAAAAACTCAGTTATTTGTATGTGAGTTTGGTATCAGAAATGCTTTATTCATTTTGAGTGGAAAACACGTACCTCATTTCTTACCTGAGAATATAAGTAAAATGGCTGTGCACAGATAAACCGTTGTTATTTTTTTCTTCTAGATGATTACACCCCCAGAACGTAAATACTCTGTCTGGTTTGGGGGCTCAATGTTGGCATCTCTGTCCACTGTTCAGCAAATGTGGATCGGTAAAGATGACGATGAGGAAGCTGCTCCTTCTGTTGTCCATCGCAAGTGCTTTTGAACGCTTCCATCGCGACCTGTCAGTGAGAAGTTGTGCTGCTCCTCTACACATCACCTGCCTTCATGCACTTCTGAGGGTGGTCTGGCTTTCTTCCACACGTTGAAAAGCCGCGCCGTGCGGATATCGCACGAATTAGCAAATTACTTCTAGTTTTTGTTGCTAAAACAAGACGAGTATTTCAGTGATGGGTGTTTCCCAAGATTAATAGCAGTAGTTATATTGGACATTGTGACAGACCTCCCTTTGCTTGCGTTTGTCGGTGGCGTACGGCAGTCCAGGAGGTGACACACGGTGCTGCTGTCTGCTAGTCTCTGCTACTCGATGGTGAGTCTGAAGAATGCACTGGAGAGATTCCTTCAAACTCAACCATAATGCAAGGTTTAGGTACCAGAGGAGGTTTATTTTCTGCAGTTAAGTGCTACACAGGATTCTTCTAAGAGGGTTTCTTTTACTGAGGATACAGTGGGTTTGTGAGCACCGAGGTGCACGTGGGTACCAACTCCTTCAGTAGAGCTTCTGTTGATGTCTTTGGTATCCTGCAATTGGCTGGCAGAAGACTTCTGTCTCTTTGTAACCACTGCTCCCCATCCGTAAGGAGCTTCAACACGCTACAGTGCTTCTGAATTACATATAGCAGATTAATTTATTGGGTGTATTATTGCTTTCTTTAACGCTCTTCCTAAGGAGTTAACTGCTGTTTCTTTTGCTTTTGCTGTACATGTGCTATGCTAAGCTAAGCTAATGACTGCAGAGTAAATAATAACCTTTTGTTTATGTGATTACAGAGTAAAAAATAACCTTTTGCCCATGTTATTGAAATACTCTGGGTTTAATGGATCAATAAAAGTGTCATTATCCATGTAAGGCTGCTGTGGCTTACATTAATTTCATACTGACTAGCTTATCTGTTAAAGATAAAACAATAATTCCTAATTTACATTTAAATTTTCATTATGAAAAAGGTTTAATCCCCTCGCAGTTTTCCAGCTAGGCAATTTTTAAATGAAAACAGAATTGTTGTTTGGTTTCTATTTTTTTAAAAACAAATTATCTTCCTGGACGAGAAATTTTCATAATATTCTGTCTGAAGATTCGGGCCAGCTCTGAAGATTTTACTGTTTCAAATACCAGGCAAGTGTGTTCTCTATGACTCTGGATGCTGTAGACTTTGAACTGATGTGATGTCAGGCTTGACGTGCATTTCATGACTTAAACCTGTCAAGTTCTTGCCAGTAAACACAATTCCCTCTTCCCAAAGATGGGGAAGAGCTCTGAGTTGGATTTATGGACTTCTGAAAATGCATCGAGGGGATGTTTGTAAAGAATCTTTTTACTACTGCGAGTTCCAGCTTGGGGTGATCTCTTTTCCTTATCCAGATGATTTTTTTGTTTTGTTTTGTTAAATGGTAAAAGCTGAAAGGCTTTTAAGGGAAGGTTTCTGCTGTAGCTGTGCTACCTAATAAGTAGAAGAGATTGATCGTGCTTCCCTTCCCACTGCTGAGCAGCAGTCAGTTGAAATTGCCGGGACCCATGTCTTCTCAAGCAAATGTAAATCACTGCCAATTTCTCAGCCTCTGAATAAATTTTACTTTAGGTTTATTATCTTGGTCTCAGCTTATACGATTTCTCGCTGCTGAAGTTGATAATAAATCACCTTGCATATAGGGATAGCAGTTAACCGGCCTTATCGCCTCCCTAAGAAACATAACGTACATTTTAATCTTGATTTTTTTTTTGTAGGTGTGATATCCAAAGGCATAAACCTAAGTACCTGGATATCTGGAACTGAGTCACATTTGCAGTACCCTGTGGTGTCAAAGCAAAATTCCATTCAGCTTGCTAATAATCTACTTGTTTCAATATGAAAAATGATCTTTAGATTTTTTAATGTACTAAAATGTATTGTATATAAGATATATAAATATACAAAATATATA
>VZZY01003170.1:434269-466039 GCA_013400335.1 Eurystomus gularis
CCTTTCAGTGTATTTTACAGCTTGTTAATCAGGAAAAAAGGTTTCAAAGTGTGTGTTTATTTGGAAGTGACAAGGGAGATACACGTTTACAGCATTTGCGTATAACTGAAAGAGTTCTTTGGGCTTTTCTTCTTCCCTCCCTTCCCCAGGTCTCCTCCTCCCAGTCTCCACAACTCAATTCTCTGCAGTCCTCGGTTGGCACCTCTAGCTCGTGGCACAGCTGGGGCTGGGCCGTGAGCCCTCAGTGGTTGGAATACGAATCCTCCCCCCGCAGCTGACTCCTTTTTCAGTGTGGAAGAGCGTGATTACGCTCTGAATACCGCCCTAACAATCTGCGTGTGGAATCTTATTCAAAATTAACATGCATTTTGAAAACTGGAATTGGTTATGGGCGAAGAGCAAACGCAGATAAAAATAAGTAAAACTATTAAGCCGCTTGTGTGATTTGGCAAACCTCTGCTTCTCAGAGGAAAACCACCTTTGCCCCCATGCAAGTCCTGCTTTTTTTTTTTATGGGGTTGTATTCAACGCTACGGCAGTTGGAATTGACAGTAGGGAACACCCCTAGCCAGGAAAATAGTTCATGGCTTTCTCCAAACACTTGCCTGGTGTTCCCAGCTCCTCCTCGGTTAACATTTCACCTCAAGATTATCTTTAAACCCATGGAGGTGTTAAGGTTTATACTCAGTCCTACCCGTGCGTGCCTTACTCAGTAATCCAATGTGGGAAACTAGCGTGGAGGACAATGAGTATCCTAAATCTGAAAGAACTTCTATGGGTCATGTCTGTGTAATATCAACAGTGCCACCAACGCCAAACATTTAGAAGTCATCTGGTTCTGGAGAGTGGCTTTACACTTCCGTTTTCTCATTTAGCAGGTTCTGCGTGCTTAATATCCACTCAAGTTTTCTTCCCTACAGCCATACAGGCTATAAAGATCTTCTTTAAAAACAAGCAACCCCAAATTCTCTCAACTTTAGGAGTCTGGAATGAGAAAACACCTCCTCACTGAACTAATGTACCTTGAGGTTCATGATAAATCATGGCTTTACCATATCGTATCAGGTGGACCTCATGGGCAGAAGTTGTCCAGGAATTCTTAATCTTAAAAGCAGGTGAGTTTGACAGAAAAAGAAGAAAGAGCTTCTACAAGGAGACTTGTTTTGGTAAGAGCTATCTGTATTTTTTAATAGATTCTATTGTTTCTGTAAACAACATCAGCCTGTGGATGAGACACTCTGAAGGTAGAAGACTTATCTTCTCAGAAATGGAAGACAGCAAATCAGAGGCTACAAATAACTCTGTATGGCTGTGGGCAATCCGCGTTATTCGATGGCGATTTAAACACATTTTTCTAAAGAGCAGGTAGACTATTCCCCAGTGAATTTGTGTCACTATTTGACTTCAAGGTAAGTGTATCAAGATCATCTAACTAGAATTTACTTTAAATCACTGAAATATTTGTGCCTTTGGAGCAGAAAGTAAGAGTTACTGTTAGAAACTGTCAAGGTGAAGGGAAACTCAACAGCTTGCTCTGTAGGGGACAAGAGTGTGTCTTATCCTCACTACGCATGAATTGATATGTCACAAAGGAAGCGTGTTGTGTTGGTCAGAGTTGGTGGATGTCTTGGAAATAGCATCTTGCAACAGAAATGCCAATGACTGTTCTTCACCTTTTTTTCCCAGTCTTCTCCAACGTCAACAGTGAGCCATGTCCAGCTGTGAATGCTGTCTTTGGTTTTTGAAGCTACAATCTTTTTTTCAGCATATTTGCAAGGTAAAATTCTTAAAATTCTTCATGTATGCTTCAGTTAATGCCACATTATTTGATCTTTACTAATGCAGCCTTGCACCTTTTCAAAATATGCTCCCTAAAAGACCATTTTCCTAGCCTGTGTCTTTGATTATGTTACCTCCTCCTTTATCCAAGAAATGTACGTCTTCATGTTCAAGATTCTTTCATAGCTTTTATCTGTTTCATCTTTTTCCCTTTCAAACAGCTGATTTAAGTGTTTTATGCCTCTGATCAGCTTCTCTTTCAAATCAAGCTTTTTTTCCCTTCTCTGTGGGGTGGCTCCTATAAACATCATCTTCAACTTCCATCCTTCTAAATGCTTCTATGAAGCTTCCTAATGCCTTGATGCCTCTGAATCCTAACCCGAATTAGAAGTTCAGGTGGTTTTCTATCAAGTGTTGCCCTGCTTTTTGCCACTCCAGTGTTATCCCTTTTCTTAGATCAAAAAGTTCTCATGAACAGGAACCAGTTTTTGATTTTTATTATTGTACAGCACCTTCAGAGCAACCTGGTCTAGTGGGAGGTGTTCTTGCCCATGGCAGGAGGGTTGGAACTAGATGATCTTTAAGGTCCCTTCCAACTCAACCCATTCCAGGATTCTATGATTCTGTAACCAGATCTTTGGCCTCTGTTGGGCAGCTGTGCAGAGTGGGTGTATCTAAGTTACCATGTGCTTCTGGACTGTCCTTTCAGTCCTCTGTAACCTTGTTGAAGTGGCCTGATTCTTTTACCTGCTCAATTTCTTTAACAATTAATAGCCCGAAATTAGCTCTGGGTGTGTTTGAATACAATTCTTGAAAGAACAGGTACTCGAGTATTTTCCAGACGGATATTTTTCCAGACTGATGTTAGACTAGATAGATACGGTGCCGTTGTATAGCGTGAGCTTCACCTCAGAACCCTGCTGCTTCCAGACTGTTCAAGAGGCTGTTTCCTATGTACTTTAAAACTTTCCAAGTTTTTCTGCACTTCACAGTTGTTTCTTTTTCGTTCAGTAATAGCTGTATAATAATAAGCTTTCATTAACATTCTCAAAATTGCTCTCCTGGAAACGTTAAATGATGCGTCACTTCAAAGTTACCCCTTCTCCCATATTCTCTTAAACAAAGAACATGTTGTCACCATCATTTAAATATTATTTCTTCTAAAGGGAAGAAAATGTATGCAATGCAAAAGCAAGCAGATATTTCCCCTTACACATTTTTTCCAAGGGGAAATACCAACAGCAAGCGATGAAACTTGCAAAATTGACGGGAATTAAATTTGCAAAGGTGGAAGCCATGCCCAGCAACTTGACATGCTAGTATGGAGGAGAATGGGATTAACAGGCTGAAATATCTCTTTTCTGTTTAAGGTTAACCTCGGGCAAGAATGAGTTTGTGGGCGTAATGTCTTGTTGAGTTTTAATATGGAAATGTCTCCTGGCATATATTCTAAAACACCCTACAAATAGTGATATTGATCTGACCTTCAACCGATGGGAAATGCCCTCTGCAAAAATTGGATCTGGGCTTGAAGGGCAAATAGCTTTAATATTCTGAGGAGAGTGATCATTTACACGTCTCAGTTTGAGACTATAAATCACCGGGATTATGGATTTTTTTATTATCATTTTAATGCAGGCCTGCTTTCCCTGCAGCAAGCAACCAAAAGTGTGGTGTATCATTAAAAAAACATGGAGAAGATGGCTGTAGGTGCGGACAACAAATAATGTATTCCTACAAAAGGGAGTTATTTGAAATCCATTCCTGTTCTCTGTGGCCACATTTTTCAATGATCTGCTGCCTTTTTGGCAGTGGGCTGGAATGAACACTCCCCATCTTTAATCTTTACACAATCCGTGCGTCTTTCCCTTTCCAGTTCGCACAGAGCATCCTTTCTAATGGGCAGCCTGTGCCTCCCTTTCCCCTTGATGCAGTATCCCACAGCTCATCCCACAACCAGGTCAGGAGGCATCTCGTTCCAACCCCCCTGCCATGGCAGGGACACCTCCCACTAGACCAGGTTGCTCAAGGCCCCGTCCAACCTGGCCTTGAACATATCCAGGGGTGGAGCATCCACAGCTTCCCTGGGCAACCTGTGCCAGTGTCTCACCACCCTCAGATTGAAGCATGTCCTTCTAACTTCCAATCTAAATCTACCCTCTTCCAGTTTCTTTTGACAATAATAAAAATTTAACAAGGTGATCTACCTACCTCCCTGTCTCACCCATTCTTGGAAGTCTTTATATCATCTTTACATCACCAGAGTCTCAATTCTCACACAGTTTTGTGAGTACATCAACAGCTGGGAATACTTCTGTGGCTGTCTACCAGCATTTTAGGGAATATCTTAACTTGAGCAGGCATCAGTCCACTTTTCTTATCGATAACTTCTTTTCTATAGCGGTCTTTTCCCATCTAGGCTGTTAGCAAATAATCTTTCTTAGCCATGAAGTAATACATTGTTTAACTGAAGCTGATCTTCTCTGAGCAGTCTTCTCTAGAAGTCTTCATGATCTGGGTGTGAATTTTGCAGGTTTACTCTCTTAATGAATTTTCCATCTGGAACAGAGAAAATTATGTTCTTGCAGGACTTCAAGGCCTCTAATTAAACCAGAGAAGAATTTCAGCCAGTCATGGCCTCTACTGGTCTGTAGAATACCCAAGCTGAAAGATCATCTTGAACTGGACCCCATGATTCGACAATGCTACTCGTAGAGCTGGTGGTGACCTTATGCCTGAAGAAACATTCTTCCCTGGCAGATTGATCTTGGAAGCATCACTTCTATTTAATTAAAGGGAAAAAAAAGGGAAGATGGGTCCTGGTCTGTCCAGTTGGTGCCACTCAACTTGCAGATGACAATCCTGTCTGCCCACTTTCTGCTGCTGCTTAGTCTTCCTGTGTTATTGGATGAGTCTAACTACTCCTCTACGCAAAGGTCGAGAAGATGGATGAATTGGGAAGAGCTCTGCTGTACTTTCAAAGTGTAAGAGCATTAACTAAGTGCTGAGGTCTGGACTCAGATGTTTGGGGTTTTTTTTTTTTGCGTAATTTTTTTCTTGTACAACAAAATATCAAAAAGTCTTTTTTGGTTTCTTATCTAGATTTACTGTACAAAGCAGTCCAAAGGGGATGTATGGAGTTTGTCTTGAAAAACTACCACTACTTGGGGCTTTTTTTCTACTGCCATTCCAGTTGCTGAATATTTTGCCGTTGTCCTTGGTAAGTACGAGAAGATGTGATTCTCTGAGTATTTGTGATCCTCTGAATACGTGCGATTGCCTTGTAGCTAACTGCGGTTCAGGTTTGGGAGGCAGGTTTCCTTTTTAATTCAGATTCCCTCTGGTAGTCTTGTAAAGAGCATTTTGCGTTATTGGTTGTGCACTAAATCGGTTGCTTGGCTCTCGCACAGAGGTGCTGAATTAACGCGATGTAACCCTGAGATGCAAAGGGATTTCTTTCATTAGCGGTGCCGGGATGCTCGGGAGAACACAAGATGCGTTTCCTAGACAACAGCTGATGTTACTGTGTGACTGGAAGAAAGTACAAAGGCTGAAAAGGGAGTTTATGAAGAGTGGGGATCCGTTCAGGAAAAATAAAAATCTGAATAGCGACATTGAAGTTCTTTTACAAATGTAAAACAGACCAAACACAGAGACCTGCTTATAGAGTCTGTGAAGCAGCTGCGATGGGCTCGGAAAGAAAAAGCCCCACAAAAAACAGGAGAGAAGTGCAGTTTAAAACACAAGTGAGTCACTTGTGTTTTAAGTGGTGTACTTCAGTCCGTACATGCTCCCACCTTAAAGCCGCCGTCCTTATCTGACTTTTTTCCCCCCAAAGAAACCAATTTGATAATCCCGATGGTGAACACAGGTGGCAGCTTGCACATGATCTCATTCAGCTGTTTTAATTCAGATTCTGTGCAGGACAAGTAAATGTCAGCCGAAGTAGCATCTCTCCCCTGTTCTGGATGCTGGCAGTAGGAAGACTGATGCAGACTTTTGGTTAATATTTAAGTGGCGTTCCTGACAGCAGAGTAATGTGCATCAGCTTGAGAAACCAGCTCGTATCTAGCTCTGTGGTTCATTTTTGAAAAATAGGTTAGAAGCTTGGATGTATCATTCTTCTGCTTCAGTAGCTAGGAAAGTATGGCCTAAAATTCCCTTGTCTGACCATTTTTAAAAGATTATTTTTCTGTGCTTACAACTATAGCTACGTGAGCCAACTAGTGCTTTAGAGAAGTATTTTAGAATCCTAAAGGTATATGGTTTTAGGTTGCAGTTTCACAGACAGCCAAGCTGCTCTGTTGGCTTGCTGCCATCCAAAGACATGGTCTTTTTCTCCCCCCTCAGCTCTTCTCCTCTCTTTCCTTTTGCCTACTCCGCGGTGACTTTTTCATGACTTGCTTCGCTAACCTGACCGAAAATAAAAGCCTCTTTTGTTTTGCCTAGTTGGCTTTCAGATGGGTTAGTGGGTTGAACTGTCTTTTGAATAGTCCTGGCGACCGTCAAGGTTGAGACAACGCTAAGCGATGCCATGGGAGACGAAGCGGGGTTGGCTGCCCCTTTCATTGGCAGAGTGTTATTGCCTTGCCCTCCTGTTTCATGGAATGGCAGCATCAGGGGAGAGAATTTAGAGTTTGCTGAGAAGCAGGAGTTCTTGTCTATGCCCAAAATTCAGTGACACCTCTTTCGATCGTCTTGAACCAGGACCCTCGCATCCTGTCATTCATCATAGCCTTTTACAATTAATTCTCATGAATTAACCTATGTGACAGGAAAAAGGAAATGCTGCCCCATCTTCAGCGTAGGCAAGGAGGAAGGGAACTACAGACCACTCAGCCTCACTTTGGTCCTTAGGAAGTGTCTCAGTGGTCCAAGGGAAATGTAGTTCTTTTAGCTGACTTAGAAAGGCATTCCTTCAATATATGGGGGTCGGACTCCCACAGGAAGATTATGGAGCAGTTCCTGTTAAAAACTGTTTACTGACACATGAAGAACAAATTTGATCCAGCATGGATCTACCAAGAGCAAACCATGTTTGACCATCCTGACTGACTTTGTGGATGAAGGGAAAGGGATGAGTGATGTTGATTTTGACTTGAGAAGGGACCTTTAAAGGTCATCTAGTCCAACCCTCCTGCTAGATCAGATTGCCCAGAGCCCCGTCCAACCTGACCTTGAGTGTTTCTCGGGATGGCACATCTACAACCTCTCTGTCCAACCTGTTCCAGTGTTCCACCACCCTCACCCAGGTGATGGGCCGTAATGAACCCTTCAGCAAATTTCTAAATGATGCCAAATTAGGGGGGTGAGTTGATGTGCTGGAGGGCAGAGTAATATAAAAAGGGACTACAGATGGGGAGAGGCTGAGGGAATTGGGCTTGTTTAAAGTGAAGAGGAGCCCAAGCTCTCAGAAAAAAAATAAAGTCTGAAAACAGACATCAGAACAAGTGGCAAGAGTTCTGTGTTTTAACCGTGAAGCTGTTCCTGTGTGGGTCTCTCTTTTTTTTTCCACACCAGCACCTGGTAGACAATTGTAAAGCCACCACTGTGGCTGCAAAACTTTACCTAACCAGGTATGCTTTCAGTTCTGTTTATTAAAAAAGGAGGATTATTGAAGAAATAGTAGTAAACAACCCTGGCTTTATTGCTTGCTTTTAATTAGTACT
Source organism: Eurystomus gularis (assembly GCA_013400335.1). NCBI lineage: Eukaryota > Metazoa > Chordata > Aves > Coraciiformes > Coraciidae > Eurystomus > Eurystomus gularis. Next base: position 441,718 of record VZZY01003170.1, read on the forward strand.
TTTCTCTCTCTCTAAAAAATATTTACTAGGCAAATATCACTCCATGAGGCTCACCCTGGGCAAATACATTGGTAAAGTTTGTTGGAGTAAGAGGTTACGTAAATGTAGAGCTCTGGGACGCTGCAGTTTATGGAGCTGCTTGCTTGATAGGTTTTTACTCTCCACTGCCTTCCAGTGGATGTCAAACTTAGACAAAAATGGGAGTAACTAACGAGCCAAATTTCTATGTCTTCCATTAAAAAAATGTCTCTGCACTAAATCTTTAAAATCTCCTGAAAGAAAGCTTTGACTTCAGCAGGACTGTGGCCCGAGGAAAGACGACAAAATTCAACACGGGTTCTATATTCAATGAGGATTTATTTTCCGGTTTATGAAGCCAGACTGATGACTTCCTAACAGATGCAAGCAATTGTACTGTGAAGGATTATAAAATTTCTCTGTGAGAAAAGCTTTCTCCCTTGTTTTAGCCGTGAACTGTATCTACGCAAGAGAATTCTGTTATAAATAGAGCTAAATTTGTATAGTTCGACCCCAGTAACGTTTTCACCATTTCATTCTCAGTGCAATGCGATCCTGGCCTTTTCTTCTAATTCTTTCCATTGTGACTTTAATTATTCTATCTTGGCAAAACCTCATGGCACAGGTATTGCGAGGCAAGAAGGTATTGCTGCCGTTGGGCTTCTGTGCCCTGGAAAAAACAGTGTCAAGATTATCACGGGAGTTTGTATTTACTTCTTCCTTTTTATATTTCACTGCTGAAATCTCAGGGATAAAAAAAACCCAACCCACAAAACATCCACAGAATCAGTGGCTTAAATGTTTTCTATTGACTTTACTGTCCAAGAAAATAGGTTAGGAAAAATGGGTTTTTTTATAAGCAATATACTGAATTTCAGTGATTGAAAGGAAACCACCTGTTTCCAGTTGTTTGTTTCACAAAGGAAAAAGAAAAGCAAGACCCAGATATTTTTTAAACTGAGGTTTATTTACGAACAGTCGTCACCTCCCCAAATCAGATGGGCAGACTTTAAGGAGATTATAGCTTCTGTGTGAAATAAATCAGTCTCTTGCCTGAAAAAAAAACCATCTGCTTCAATAAGCTTTATGGTAGTTATCAAGACCCACTAAAACACCTCAGAGACCATGATGTGTGGAATCACTCCAGGCAAAACTAGCCTAAGTTATTTGTTGTATAGTTTTTGATATCTAAATACGTCATATTTGGGGAAATTATGTTAATATTTTCCTTACCAATATATTAGGAATCATAGCTTCTCTATTACTTAAGAGATAAAATCTTCCGTTACATCATGGTGCCCATAGATTTGTTGATGTTGGAAGGGGCTTTGGGAGGTCTCCAGCCCAACCTGCTGCTCAGAGCAGGGTCAAGCCTGAGTTCCCATGAGACCAGTTCGAGGATCTGTCCACCCAGGTCTTAAAAACCTCCAAGGACAGAGATTTCACAACCTCTGCGGGCAGTCTGTTCCGATACATCATTATCCTCAGAGGGAGTTTTCTGTTCTAGAGTTGGAACGTTGAATATTTCCTTAGGACCAGTCAGAAGGTGACTCCCTTCTGTCACGAGAGGCTCGAACCTGAGTTAACTGGAAGATAGTTACGCTTATTTTGAGGACAGAGGTGGCAAAAAATGAACTCCCCTAACAAAGAGCTCTTGTATTATATAAAAATGATTTATATAAAAAATTTACCCAGGATTTACTCTGTCCCAGTTCCCCCCGTCCCCCACCACGCCTGGGTTATGCCACCCCGACGCCTGCTGATACCTCCCTAGTAATTCTCTTCAGCTTCTGCCTTAACGAATAGAGAGTTGTCTGCTGCTTTTCTTTTCCATCGTAACACAGCTCAGCAATAATAACAGAGCTTTTCATTGTCATTAACTAATACGGGTGTCAATTAATTAATCGTGCTTTCATAGCCCACTAATAAATTGCTACTCTACTAAAATGTATCGTTTCTATTCCCTTAAGGTATTTTATAGATCAGCGAGGTCCTCTGTTAATCTCCTCTTTTCCACAGCACGTTTAACCTTCTTTTACTTATCATTTAGTGTCATTAAGACTTATTATCCCTCTTATCCTCTCTTGAACCTTCTGTGTTGTCCATTTTTTTCCCCCTTCCTCTAACCAGAACTGTGTAGCTGCCCCAGATTCTCTTCTGATTAAGTGTAAAAAAACAGGAAAAACTGAATCAGGGTTAACTTTACCAGGAGCCAGGTTGTAGAGTCATTCTCAGGAATTCAGACTTGGCTTTCTGCTCCATACCAAGATGTTGCAATATCTGCAATGGCTTTATTTATTTTTAATTAGATTTGTCACTGTGTGCTGATTGGGCCTTTACTAACAAATCGGAGAGAAAAATTACTACTACTAGAGACAAAGAACTACTAAAAAATAAACTAAAGAAAAGAATGGAAAATGGGAAAAGTGGAAAAGAATGATTTGGAGTCTCAAGATCATGATCAATAATGAGAAACTAAAAAAATTCAACTGACTCTGAGATAAGGTATCTTGGAGTAAACCTGTAGAATCTCCAGGGAGAAGGTTGCAGCGTGCGCTGAAATCGAACCTAGGTGCAACAAAACCCAGAGTTTGAAAACTGGAGATGGAGCAATTCAGGGTACGTTTAAGATTCACGGAGAGTAATTAACCATCAGAACAATTAACCTATGGACATAGCGACTAAGTATTTTTCCTAGATCTATGGTTGTCCAGCCAGAAATTACTGGGTGACGTTCTTTGGCGTTGCGTTGTGTGTGAAGTCAGAATAATTCATCACTGTCTCCTCCAGCCTTAAAATGTAAACCTCATAGGCTCAAAACTTAATTTTTATATATATTTTTTTTTTCCTTCTAAGTGTTTGGGGAAGAGGGTATGGCTTATTCCTGCTTAAACACGGCATCACCACTCTTGGGATTCTTCCAAACACATTCCCAAGTGTTTTCCTCTGAATTGTGCAGAATACGCCTTGTCACTCAGGACCCTTTACTCCCTGTAACGTAAGACCTCTTTTAATTTAAATTCCTGTGAGCTTGGAGCAGATGACCTCTAGAGGTCCCTTCCAGCCTAGAACATTCTATGATGCTATTCTCTTCTCTGCTTCTCTACTATTTCTCTTCCACCATAACATTGCACTGACTGACATTTGATTGTTGTGGTTGTTCCCCTATTTATGTTTAACTTCCAGCTGTCAAAAGTGTTTCCTGCAGGCCACGTAATTACACCCCCAGATTCTCTCCCTGTAAAACCTTTTCTGTTATTGCTGCTTCTTCAGTGAGGCAGCACGAGCTTTGTTAGGCGAGCTCTCTGTGGGTAAATGCATGCTGACTGGCTGCAATTTAGCTATAATTTGCTAAATGTTCCGTGCCGACTATTTTCTGCTATTTTTATTATTCAAATCACGCTTGTAGAGCCTTCTAGTTCTGAGTTTGGTTTTTTTTTTTTATTCTTGATATCCATAATAAATATAACGCGGGCTTCATCCTACTACTTCTGCTCTTCCTGCCTATCCCAAGGAATCTGGTGTTGCTCTTACAGCTATACGGACAGATTTCTGCCAAGTCAGAGGTTTGAATTCTCACTTACTTGCCTCTCTCCCTGCTGTGTTTTGTGTACGGTCCCTCCTCCAGTCTCTCCATGAAAATCAAGTGAAGGATAATGAGGTTTTATACCTCTTATGACAACTTTCTTCCATTTCTACCTTTTTTTTTATTACCCATTTTTCCAGTTAACCCTTTTCCTCCATAAACACACTTCTCTTGTCTACCTGTGCCTCTTAGCCTGTGAGCACATCCCAAGTCGCAGGCATTTTACCCCCCACCTTTATTGCCCCAATCCCCTCATTTCTCATCGCTCCTCCTGACAGCGAGCATCTTTGGGGAGCGGGGAGTCAATCTGTTCCTCGGTGTTCTATGTTCCAGCTCTTTCGTTTCACCCAGGGTTTTACAGGGTGGAGAGCTATCAATATCCTTGCTATAAAAAAAAAGTATTTTAGTGCTGCCTGTAAAAAAAGAGACAAACAATGCCCACCCGCAGCCCCTGCATCGAGTAGACGATTGCTTTTCTCTGTCTCGTGTCTGCGCTGCCAGTGTAACATCCCTTCAAGGATAGGATAGTGCAGCTGTCTTGCTCGTGCCTGGGTGACCCATTTTTATTTCGTATCGTGCTATTCAAAGACAAAAGAAGGTGAGGGAGCTTTCGTGATTAATTGGTCTGTGCTACCTGCCCCAGAATGCAGATGGAAACTGGAACGCGCCGGCTCCCAAAGCGAAATTCCCAGAAAGCAGCTGGGGGTTTTTCTAGTAAGAAGCAGAAACATCCACCTGCCACTTAGTATGTGAATGATCTCTGAAATACTGCCTGGTTTCAGGCGGATCAAAGCAACAGTGGCTCTAGATACAGTCATTTAAACCAATTTGCATCCTCTTCCCTGTTGCCTATCGCAGCCAGAGAGAGGCACTCCTAAGAATGATGCTTTCCTGTGCCTTCTGTTCGTGTTTCAGTTGAAAGCCACCAGCAGTAGCTAATTTCCACCCTTTTGACTGTGTGAGCTCATCTTTGATAAACTGTTCATTCGGCACATTAATAATAAGAGAATCAAGCTGGCTACACCACTTGTACCATCACCACGGTACACGGCTGAGGGGAGACCTTATTGCTCTCTGCAAGTCCCTGAAAGGAGGTTGTAGAGAGGTGGGTGTTGGTCTCTTCTCACAAGTAACTAGCGATAGGATGAGAGGAAAGAGCCTCAAGTTGCACCAGGGGAGGTTTAGGCTGGATAATGGGAAAAATTTCTTTACTGAAAGAGTGCTCAGGCACTGGAACAGGCTGCCCAGGGAAGTGGTGGAGTCACCATCCCTGGAGGAGTTAAAACAACGTGTAGACATGGCACTTCAGGACATGGTCTAGTGGTCATGGTAGCGTTGGGTTGACGGTTGGACTAGATGATCTTAGAGGCCTTTTCTTAACGATGCAGCATCTCGCTGTCGTGTGTGAATATGTTTTCCAATACTTACACCGTGAGAAAAGTGACATCCCCTTTACATAAACTGGGAACAGAAGCTCACAGCCATGCAAACACTTATCTGTCCGTGTAATAAGTAACGCTGGAATCGTTGGGCCTCCTCCCAGGGCTCAAGTCAAGCCTTCAGATGAGTATTTGAAGGAATCAGAGGAGAACCACTACACTTTCAGCCCAGGAGCATAAAAAAGTTTTGAACCGATGGGGAAGGGATCTCCAGAGCCACATGCCAGCTCTGTAGCCGAGTAGAAGGATTTCTCACTTGGAATAGTACTTAAGGAGAGAAGGGAACAATAGAAGATCGAGCCACAGCTAAGGAGTAATTTGCTGGGCCCTTTGAAATTTTTATAAACACGGTTAGTAATTTGCTTGAAAAATACTTTGGAAGGGCTTAATCTGCTCTAAAAAAGAGGCTGGTTATCGATCCTTGTTTATGTGTTTGGTTTTGGAGAAGGGTGGGTAATGTAGGGATCGTGTTGGCATTTTTAAATGTATGCGACACTTTTCAAATAGAGTTTTTGTTTCCTTTAGAAGCCTCGAAGCACGTAACTTGCAGCCGTGTTCCACAGATGTCACGAAGGTAGCAGAGGTAGGTGTTTGCAGCAGATCGATTCAAGGTGCCGTAAGAAATCACTGCACCGCGCTTCCTCTCACAGCCTGTGACTTTATCCTGCTTCTGTTGCTCTTATGCCTGGTGGCAATCTCCACTTCAGGTCTCAATCATCTTTAGCGATCAACAATGCTGGGTCCTCAGGCTTCACGTTCTTCCAGAGTTGTGATTTGTATGAGGGAGGGGTGCCTAGCTGGGCAAGCTTTCCTTTCGGGGCGGACCGCCTAGCTTTGCTCAGTTCTTGCCAGGCCATGGGTGGCCATCTCCAGGCTACGCGGTTTCCACTATTCAAGTTTCACGGAGCAATGACGCAACCGGTATCTACATGCAACCACTCTCACCGAGGATGTGAAAGTGGAGAACCTTAATTATTTAATGCTGTGGAGTGTACCTGGCTGTACGAAGCCTTTTCTGGGTTGTTTTCCAAGGAATACAATATATAGGAGAGCATAAGGCTTCTCCTGATTATTGACATCTCTGGATAATTCTATTCATGGGCAAACATACCATTTCCATACAGTATTTCCAACATTAATGAAGCAGTGTCGTTGTGAATAGGATGTCTGCTTCCGTAAGAACCTTACGAGGAAGCACAGGCAAAGACCAGCCGGGTGACGGCTTCTTTCTATTTAGCAGCTGTCACAGGTAGACTCGAGCCTCAGGATTAGCTGTCACCCCTTGGATTGGCAGCAAATTTGTTTTCGAAGCAGCAGAGAGGTTTTGTTATTCTCTGGGAACACCACGACATCTGGTAGTCGTTCCGAACGTGAAACACGGCATCTTATATTTCATACCGACGGCCAAGCTGCTTTCTGAAGGGTGGGCTCCCACAGCTGCCTGCTGGGCTCGTGGCAGCCTGGAAGGGAAGACAGTTTAGTTATGGGGGGAGAAAAGCCTTCAGAAAGGTTGTGTGTATGATCAGATATAGAGATATAAAAATATATTGTATCTACATATGACGTTTAAGTAACTGCAGGTTGTTGGAAAGCGCTGCCGTGTACCAAAGACAAACACTTGAACCAGTGAAAAGGCCACAGCCTAATTTAAAATTAGAACCTTAAGACAGAAGTGGTAACTCCAGCGAGCGCTGTCGTGAACACAGATAATATATAATGATGTACTTGTGCATGGGCTTCGGCTCTTGTCAGACCCTGAGGAAATCCAATCTGTTACAACCCTTCCAGACGCTTCCGTGCCAGTGCACATAAATTCAGTTCATCTTTAGTGCTGAGGGTTGATGTTTAGCACTCTTGGGGCACTAGGAATATCAAAGGTGCGGCGAATATTTTACATCTTTTCTTACAGAGCTAATCCAACCCCAGCGCTGAACTATGACCCAGCTGCTGTCGGCAGCATGGGTGTTACAGTCAAGGATAGCACATAGCTCCTTATTTCTGGGTTAGCATCAAATGATCTATTAGGCCCTGCAATCTACCGACAGACAATCTGGGACAACAAGGCACATAACATCATTTTGGTATTTTGAGAAACGGGGACAAAAGAATTAGAGCATTCTTGTTGGCTGCCTTAAAAATTTCTTCACGGCAGCAAGTAAAAATTTTGCAATAGGGAAAAATTCCCAGCCGTTTCACCTGCAAATTTATTATTTTCTTATAAAAAAGGCACTTTATCGACATCATTAACAGTAAATGCAGCTATTAAAAAAATTAAATTGAAAAAATGTATTCGGATCCTTCCAGCAATAAAACCATATGATCTCATTTCTCTTCCGAGTATAATTTATTGCAAAGACAACGTTGAGGAAATTTAGATGCTATTTTAAATTGTATATAGTGATAACAGGAATTTAGTGTCTGTGTTAATGGTAACACGTATCCCAGCTTTCTGAAACAAATTTAACTATAGAACACTTGAAATCACTGTTGCTGGTTGTAACGTATTTGTAAAACTTTATAAACAAATACAATTCAGCCTGACTTGATAAATGACTTGATGTCCTGTGCATCACATTTTGAATGATAGAAACAAACAATACTCTTTGAGAAATAGTTTTTTCCCCCTGCTTTTGGCTTTATTCCGCTTTTCTGTTAGTAACTTCTACCTGGTGTAAAACCCGGTAAGCAGCACACAAACAAAAGAGTCCACGCAGACTGAAGTTGTCCTTAAAGGATCACTCAAGAAATAAACCATTGCTTGAGAATATCCAGAAAGCTAGATTCAAAGAATTGAAAACACGTTAAGATTACAATAGTACTGTAATTACTTCAGAGGAGTGGATCCAGCATCCTCTGCCTGGGAAAGCTCATGGAACAGTGTCCCTAACTTCAGGCTTACACAGAAGCGCACGTGCAGATGGTGTTTACGTTATTGATGTAAAAGTTAGAAGTAAATGATTGCTTTGTGCTGTCTAGTTAATTAAGACAAGTCCCACGTGGGAACCAAACCTCCTTTGTTCGTTCCTAGGCTGCAGTATGAGTTTGGTGTTCAATTTATTATATAAATGCTCAGTAAAGGAGTGGTATGGATGGTGCCCACTGTGAAATGTGGAATATTCTTTGATGTTAATGGAGGAAAAAACGGAGTTAGAGATTCTAAGATGAGGCTTTGTAACTGGAAGTCAAGTAACCTCAGTGGTGGAGGAGGATAGATGGTGTCCCATTATCAGGCTGGTAACACCAACTCCAAAACCCACAGCTGCTACAAACTGGACCCTTCTAGCCCCTTAAAGAACCTGTCGCTCGTACAAAATGCATGCCATGGCAAATAAAAATCCGATTATACTGCATTTACCTTTCTTACCATGAATAATTGCACCCCCTTGGATTTTGTGTGAAGATCTCCACAGAAGAACTCACCTCGCCTGCCTTTTTCTATGGGATTAAGGTAAAAATGACCTACTTTACTGTTGCCTTATTATTTGAGATCCAGCCTTGACCATCCCCATAAATTCTCTCAATTAAACACCCTATCTGCCACTTGGGATAAAATAGGATTTCAGGATGTTACCAACATGATTTATAAAGGAATATATACAACTAGGGGAAACTTTCAAGAAAGCTGGATTAAATTGGCTAAAATGAGCCATGGAATATTTTTAAACATCGGAATATTGTTGTCGTATTTTGCCTGGGCAAGCACGGCAGAGAAACATCTGATGAGATACAGAAATAGTGCTGTGGATTTGCAGAATGTTCTTTAGTTTGTTACCTACAATACGAGTTTTGGCATCAACTGCAAGTTGTCTTCAAAACCTGATTCTAGAAAGACTGTTAAAAGAAACTTCATTGATTTTAACAGCGCAACGCATGGTTGATTTAACTCCCTGTCGATGCAGAGGTATTTGCTTGGCCACAAATCCAAGCAGGGAAATAGCGTGGAGGTTGGACAGTGAGAAGCCAGGGAATGCAGCGTGACATGGAATACCTTGAGAGTGGGCTTCGTGGTGTCTGAGTGTCTTGGATTTTGCGTGTTGAGGCAGCCTGTCTGACGGTTTGAGCACTCTTAGCAGTACCTTGTTCTCTCCTCCGCAGGTGTGCACCACGCTTTGCAGAAAATTCACAAGGCCAACCATCTTAAAAAAGCTCAGAAAAGCAGAGATGGCAGCGGTGAGAAGAAACTCCTCTTTGTTCTTGTGCTCCTGGGGGATTTATGGGTCCGTGGAGGTGAAGGCACCGTCCAAGTACAGTTAAGTTGGGTCCCCATTTTCTTTCTTCACTACCTCCCTTATAGAGATCAACCGGAGATTTCAAAGGTAAGTCACAATCCTTAGGCTCAATCTCAAAAGCAATACTGAATTATTATTATTATTTTTTTAATAGCAAAATAAGTTTTATCTTCTATGTCCCCAGAATAAGTCGAAGCACACTTCCAAGCTGTTCACAACCATCTGCAATGGGCAACAACACAAAGAATGATTTAGAGAAGAGTGAAAAAACACAATCACCCCCAAATGAGAATGTTTCTAGACTGAAACTCAAAAAGTTAAAGTAGACAGCTATTTTCTAGGTTAGTTAAGAGACTGAGAAAAATCCCATATTTTCCAAGAACAGTCTTTTCTGAACCTCTCGAAATCAGAACCTCCAACAGAGACACCTGACACCCACATTTGTCTCTCTAAATGATGCTTGTCAGGAGATGTGATTCTCTCCCCTGTGACCCACTCACTATTCACTTAGATGCACTCCCCAGAGATGTCATCCTATAAAGTATCTTTTCTACAGCTCCTGAATCCCTTTTGGTTGTGCTGTGTCCTTTTTGTTAAAAAAGGATGTGTCTTTGTAAATGCTTCCCACTCCCAATCTTCTTATCCAAGTCCAGCGTGTGCTTCCTTGGTTCCATCAGATGATGGATTCTGTTCTGGTTTGAGTGTCCATTATTTGTATAATTGTCCTTCCTAGAGTAGGTAACCACCTAGTTGTGTCTTTAAATAAAAAGACATTATTTTCTCATAGCTCCATCTTAATTTTATACAATCCTGTACGAAATATTGACGAATTTGTGCTGATCTACCATAGAGATGTAATAATTGTTTCTGAAAAAAGCACATAGTAAAGACTCTCAGGAAGGAAAGCCATGAAAATACGGAAGATAGTATTTTTAAATTCTTGTTTGTGATTTTCTAATGAAAAACAGATTCCCTAGGAATCTGCACTCCATTTTGGGAAATCCCTAAAGAGTGAAAAGCTTTTAAAAGCTGTGTATAGGATGCTTATAGTATAAATGTATACTTTTATATGCTTACATTTAAGTATCCTTATACTATAAAGATACTGGAAATTAGTTTTAATTAAGGTTGTGGTCCCTAGGGGAGGAGACAGGGAAAGAGGGGAATTTTACTTGTTTGGAAACCTGAAGTAAGGAAAAGGACAGTTAAATTACATTACAAATACCAAATCAGACTAATGATACAGCATAGAAAGTTCTGACAGTGGGGTGGTTACAGCAGGGCACATAATTTCTCCCTGGCAAATTTTATTGCTCTTTTAATTTATGGACCTGCTCTGAAGTAGATTCTTTCATATTTTTCAACATGAGGATTATTCATGTTATGACTGGCTGTGAATATTCAGAATTTGAGCTATTATTTGAATGCATTTGGCCACACACTTGGTATGTAATGCCTGCTTCTTGACTGGTGAAAAACAGAGGAGTTCTTTGTTCAGATATTTGCATCAACATGTCTTCCATTTGTTTTTAACCAATATTCATTCATTTGACTTTTAAACTATTTTTTTGGTGAGCGTCGGTTTATGAAATTTGATTGCTCAGATCTTTCCACAAACACACTCAGCAATGACATGAGGGTGGCCAGCCTGTCTTAATCTGAAAACAAGTGAAAATATTCAGGATAGATTTTGCTATACCTGAAGCCAAACTTCCATGAAATGTGGTTTTTTGAGCACTCATGGCTGTGAACCATGTCAGGAGCATTTTCTTCCTTAGCTGGGGCTTCTTAGGTGACCCAAGTGCCTTCCTAAAGGGAAAAGAACCAGTCTGCTCCATCAATTGCCAGTTTTAGTATAGCCAATACATAAAACAGAATGATTCTTTTTTTTTTTTTTTAAAGCAATAAAAACTGTATGAGATTCCAAAAGGTTTATGTATGTTTTATAGCAGGAGGAACCATTAGAGTAAAACTACATTGTTCTCCTCTTTCACGCTCCCATTCTGCTTTCAGACCAGCTTCCCTGTGAGGTCAAGCAGGAGGTTCTTTAGCTTCGGCAAACATCTCGGTGAAAAAAATTAGCAGTAGAATTATGTATTTTGCAATGGCACTCAGCAGATTGTAACCGTTACAAATGAAACAATATGCTAAACAAGAGGTTATGTATGTCTGTGCAGCGTGTTTCCCATTCACATCCCCTGGTTAAGCAGGAAACTCAAAGCACAATATTTTTGATGTAATTCGCTGAAGTCAAAGGCTGGAGTTTCCCAGCTCTAACTCCACCAGGTTCATTCCACCCCTGATCCACCTCATCTTATTTCTGGGACAAATGGGATTTTCAGCATTGTAAAATTATCAATGACAAGCCCATAGATGGTGTAAAATGATTTAAATGAAGTTGTGCACATGCCATTGCCATTGTAGATGAGGGGTAGAGAGGCAAAAAGTTTAATCCTGGTGAACGTTTTGGTGGTTTATTGGGTTTGGGTTTCTTTATTAGAAGCATTGCTAGGGAGAACTGATGTATTCTTTGGAAGGAATAGTAAAAAAGGAAGAGTAAAATTATTTGCAAAATGATGGGCCCTGCCTAGCCTTTGCACGTGATTTTTCTGCAAGTAGATGTTGGACCAAAATGGACCTCTCAGGTTAGAAACTTCAGTATGTTGCTATCAAGTGTAGATATATTTTGACAGTATTTAATTTTCCAGTTCCCAGTACTTCTGGAAGGACTGGTAGGCTCTGGGTGCCTAGAAATCTTCCTCCAACTGACATTGCTCTGTTTCCAGATTGTCTCCTGTCCTCCCTGAAGTTAGGGTCAATTTATTGCCTTTGAAAGTATCCCACTTTGAAGCAGGGAAGAGTCAGAAGCGGAGGAATGTGCAATCCCGTAAAACACGTGGTATTTAAGAGTAAGCTGCCTCCTGACTCCAAAAAAAAAAGGGGGGGGATTTTTGGTAAGACAAACAAAAACCCCACACAGAATTGGCTGCACCACTGACTCCAAGGATTTCTGTTATGTAAATCGATTCCCATAGGAGGCTATAAATGTTACGTTGCTCTAAATTAGCGGAGGATGATGATGTCCTCTAAATTAGGGGAGGATCAGTTTGTCCTCAGACAACCTTCTGACTGGAGGAATGCGTTTCCTATCATTACATGAATCTGCGAAGGAAAATGAAAAAAGAAACGAAACTTGAGGCTTTTCCCTGAAACATACACTGCGAGTATTTACCTTGTCTCTAACATCCCAGCAGTTACAATTCAGTTCAAATACTAGTTTAGTGTTTAAGTGCTAATTAATATTAGCATTTTCCATCAAAGATTTCTATCTCATAATAGAAATTGTGAGATTTATCATGTCATAATGGAGAAATATCATAAGGGATGATTGTTTTTATGAAGGAAGGGTTTTGCATCAAATGAAGAATGCAATTTCCGCCAGTTTTAAATACAGAAAACCCATTTTTTTTTTTCCACTCAGAAATACTGTTTTGCCGGAGTCTAGTTAGAAAAATGCACATAAAAAAAATTTCTTAACGTGCTTATTAGAATTTTACTTTCAACATCTGAAAATACCTCAAAAGCAGGACTCAAATCCAATTGGTTCTTTTAGAGACAGATTACTTCTCTGTTGAGTAAAGCATTTAAAGACACATTTATCTTCAAGCATGTGCTTACCTGCGGTTGTTATTAGGTATATGCACAGATGCTTTGCTGAATAGGGATAGATGGCTGCAGCAGGCTCTAAATGACCTAAGAATCAAGCTGAAAAAGGGATGCTTTGGGTAAACTCTGCTAAATTTTAGAGAAGTTGAGAGCCCCACTACAGTGAGCACCATGCATCCATCTTAACCATGGGAGCTCAAATCATCATCTCCATTTGTCTTCTCTGGAAATTCGAATGCAGGAGGCGGCAGCAATTTGCTCGTGGCTGATATGTTCAGGGGGACGTGATTTTCAGCCAAATGAGGATAAACTGGGCTTTTCAGTAACAATGCCTATTCCGTTCTCAGAAGGAATTTTCTATCTGAGTTGAGCTTTCCAGCTGATGTTAATAAGCGCGATGTACGGGCCTTGAGGAAAGAGCACGGGCCAAGATGGTCGGGTTCTGCAAATTGGCTGCTCCATAAGAAAACTTCCTATATTTCTGAGTTAATGGGCCAAACGCCTTCCCGCTGACTGCAGTGATGAACCCGGCCCGTTATTCCCAAGAATTGCTGAGGGCACATGTTCCCACTTGATGGTTAGATGGCTGAAATAGGCTGGTGAGCACAATTAGACGGGGTGTGTGCACAGAGGACCATGGCAGAGACCAGCGTGGCTCATTATGACTGACTGAGGGTGAAAATGAAAAAGCCCTACTGTGTAATGGGCTGTTCTAATCGAGACCTTGTTTCACGGACGTCAAAAAGGCTGAATTCTTCAAATTAGCTTTCCAAAGCCATGTTTTCTTTTGTTTTGTTTTGCTGCTTAACTTCAGCTGAGATGTAGCACGAATCATTTTCTATAATCAATGAGTCATCTCGAGAAGGCCGGGAAATACTCGTCTAGCGTGTTCCAAAAGCATTTACAGCTTTCACATTTCTATAATATTAAACGGAAGAGTTGCAAAGGGAAGTTGCTAAAGCATAATGTTTTTCTGCAAGTCAGTGCCGAGTTCTGCGAAAAGCTCGGGCTTTGTGGTGGTTGGTCGTGATCATCTGCTGTGACAAAACTGAGTGAAATAAAAATCCATAAAATACTAGCATGTGCATTTTCCTTATCCTAATTTTAATGAGTTGGACAGTACTTTTTATACGTGTAGTACTGAGCCGATGTTCTGATACTTTGGTAATTTCAGGTTCACTTTATTCTGGCCAATTCATTTTTTTTTTTTTCCTCGATAACTTCTCGCTCTTCAAAACCTCCTCTCCTTTTATGGACATTTTCTAGTAGCTCTAACGGAGTCCAGGACTTCAGGAGCTACCCCTAAATCATTCTCATCAAGCAATAATGAAGTGAGGTGCAGGAAATGCAGTCACTGACAGCCTGCCTTGTTATCTTCTATCAGACAGGACCTGCTTGAGGCACATCATCTACTGAAGCAGGTTGGGAGCCATGATTTTGAGGTTTGTTGGGATTTTTTTTTTGTTATTTATTTTTATAAGCTTTATGACCATCAGTAATACTGTTAAAACATCGTGGATTGTCCTGGGAGAGTATATATCCCCAAAATATCGAATATATCCAAATGTTGGTCTGTCATCATTGAAAAATGTCAGTTTGTCATTGTTGAAAAAGTTTTGAGAAAGTTAGGACTAAATAGCTGTTTATGAAATAAATTTCTGATAGTAGTATATCTTTAGAACATGAAAGAATTCATTCCACTTTGAGATTTCTATTGTTGAATCTACAGAAATCACTGACAGAGTCCATCTTACCTGTATTTCAGAAGTTTTCTCATTTTAATCCATTTGGGATGGTCACAGGAGTGGCATGGAAAAGGAAGCTATTAGGCGTTTCTTGTTTCGACTTCCTGAATTCCTCAATCTTCTGGTTTCTCACTGTTTTACAGTTCAGGCTTTTGTTTTTCTTCTGCGTTGTCTCGGGTGTTTTCTTGGAAACACGGAGCAAGCTGAAATGGGGTAGCTGCTGCCCACACTTGTGGGGTTTTGCGACACTGACCTCTGGTTCTCTTCTGACACCTCCAGATCATCTGCCGGTATTTAAATGACTCTCTGTGTTACGTACAAGTAACCGTGTTTGCAGAAAACTCACAAAACACCACTGAAATAATAACATTTTTATTTTCAGTTGCTTCATGCACAGATTGATTTTGACACCGGGTGATTTTTTTTTTTTCCTTCTCTTTTGTCACATTATCTTGGGAAAAAAGTTATTACACATTCAGTTGTCTTAAACTGTTCCTTGAGCCAAGAGCTGGAAGAGGTTACAAAGGAGTCTCCAGGAGATGGTCAGTGACATTTTGAAGCTGGCACATGCGGGAGCTGAATATCAGAGGGCAGTGAGCGTTGTGAACAGCTGCGGTTTTGCTCTTTTTTAACTGCCTTTTACTTGCTTGAATAACCGTACTTTCTGTGAAACCAAGTAAAGCAATGGTGAAGGAAATTAGATGTGGTGACTATAAAAACAAGTGAAGGAGAAAGTGGACGTCCATGGCTTTAGTGTAACTTATCTTTGACATGCTGCTCTGTTATTTTTTTCACTGATGTAAAGGTTAAATCCATTAACTGGTGGGCTTCCAGTGAGGACAGCGAGCTGACAAGGCATGAAGGGCTCAGGCCAGCACCACCACCACCAAGTACTTCATCTTTGAGTGTATGACTTTTATTGTCAGCAGCAAAACTGACTTGACTTTCATATGTTCCCTCCACGTGTGAGGAAACGAACACAAATTAATAGCTACAGTAATTTCCTCTGGGTAAATCCATCTAAACGATCTTAAATATTAGAATGCTGAAAAAGCTAATGGCTTGAATATCTGACATGACGAGCATTGTGAAGCCAAAGGGAGCTCTGGGTGCTCACTGTCTTTGAAGATCAGGTCACAACACCAACGATGTCTTTATACAGAGGAGCCCCTCAGTTTCAGTAAAATTTGCATAAATGTGCAGCAAGATGACAGCCTGATGTAGCAATGCTGTATCTGAGTTTCTAAAAGGTCCAAGGCTTGGAAATGATCGCCCTGTTTGCCTGCCAAGAGATGCTGGACCATGAGTGGGGTGTTTTTATCCCCAGCTGCTGAATGCATTGGTGTTTTGCATTGATTCTTAAAAGGGAAACACTAAGTAGACCTGAAGAGTAAATTGTAGGAAATGAATAGCTAGTCTGGGTTTTGCAATTCACGTGTATGAACCCCCCTTGCTACAATTCAGTGCTAAAATGTTCACGTCAAAGTGATTATATTTTTTTCTGTGTCACAAGGTGTTTGTAAACCTGTTACACGGGTTGGCTACATCTTTATTTTGTACTTATTATATATTTTTTGGTCTGCAAGAAAAATAATTTCTTGTCGAAATTGTCATGTTATTTGATAATCTTACCAGAATAGGCATTTAAGGGAAAGAATTATTTTTTGAAGACATTAAGATTTGCCTACTCTATGTTCATCCCCTAGGACTCTGTGCTCATGTGTTGTAATTCTCCCGACACGACTCAATACAGCTCTCGTAGGTTAACTGTACCAACAATTCACTCAAGATACGGTCAGATTATCAAAGTGACCAAGTTAGAAAATTTTAGGTAACTGCTCCAGTAATTATTAAGTACATACATCCAGGCTTTCCCAACCACAAATAGATTAGTCATGAAGGTGTAATTAGCTAAGGTTAATACACAGCTTTTTAAATTTGAGTTTACCTGCCCTCTCAGCTGAGATGTGGAACCACGTGCAAACTCCTCCACCACTGCAACGAGAAGTAAAAGGGGTTCCTTTGAACTACAAACTCCTGTACCCAGCAGGCAGCACTTCTTGCTCAGTGACTTGCTACCAGCTACTGTGGTAGAGAAAAAAAAAGTATGTTTTCTCTCCTTCCTGTTTGCCCTGGGTCTCTGTAATGTAGCAGCCATCAGACAGTGTTCACACACGTTTCAGTTTTTAAAACTGATTTGCAGTTTGCGAGAGGCTGAGAAGCAATAAAATCATAGAATCATAGAATGTTCTAGGCTGGAAGGGACCTCCAGAGGTCATCTGGTCCAACCTCTCTACACAAGTAGGGACAGCTCTACCTAGGTCAGGTTGCTCAGAGCCCCATCAAGCCTGACCTTGAATGACTCCAGGGATGGGGCTTCCAGCACCTCTCTGGGCAGCCCATTATGTAACACCTGGTAGCTTTAACTACAGTTCGAAAACTTCAGACTAATGTACGAGGGAACGTAATTTAGATTTAGCAAGAAGTAGGATTCATGAACTCTCCATCCGCTGTGACTAAACCCTTGGGGAAGTTTCTTAACCTCTATTTTCACCTTAACAGGCCCACATGGAAAATGAACTTTCACAGGAATGCACTGGAGGTGCTTATGAACTTTGAAAATTCGATGTAAGTAAAACCAAGTAGTCAATGATTGGTAAAGACATTTCAATGTTAACCCTAATGAAAATAATTTCTCTGCTTTGCTTTATAAAAGGTTGCTTAGCTCTCCCTGAGGTGCTGGTTAGTGAGTGCTGAACTGAAGAGAGTAGGGCTTTGTTTTATTTACAAATTGGAGATTATATACCTGCATAATTTTTATTATGTGTTTTCCCTGCCAGCATCTCTTCCCCTTGTTGAACAACCACCTCATTTGGCTCTGACAAGCTAGATAAATACACAATGCATGTTCACTTGACAGCAGAAAGCCTGCCTGGTTTTGATGAACGCTGTCTTTTAACAACAAACTTCAAGAAACTCTTATTTTTGAAGACACAGGGTCTGTGTAATCCCTAGTTCAAATAATTAAAGTGTGTAAAAATCTTCCTGTGTAACTTTCAAGCAAGCACCAACCTTAGAGCCAGAAATATCCATTTAGTAAGTGGTTAAATGTGGCGTATTCCTGATCCTGAGGAATAAGTTTGGAGATAGAAAAGCGTAACATGAAGAAATGTTAGTAAATGTTCCTATTGGCATGGAAAGGAGAACATCTGCTGGAGTCACGAGTGGTTTGTTGCTTGAGTTAGCAGCAGGGCAGCCTACAGCTGATTAGCTGTGGCTTGATAAGAGAACAGGAGGGCGGTGGATAGAAACGTTTGCTATTTGAAGTTGCTTAAAATCACTCTAAAAGCATTAAAAACATGATACTTCCCTTTTCCTTTTAATTCTTTCCTCGATATCCAAACGGAAATGTAAGTGCATGAAATGTCCCGCTCTGATCTTGTCTTCGCTGAAGTATCTGAGGAAGCGTTTGCCCGTTCCTACCCAGAGACTGACATAAGCACACGCGAAACACTGAGCATGTCTTCCAAAATCAAGTTTAAACATGTGTTTAGGGTTTCCCACGTTTGCTGAGGCAACACCGAGATTAGCCAGTATCTACAATTTGCATTCCTTTAAGCCTGTGTGGTGGTTCTGAGCTTGAGAGCTGTGATGCCAGCCTGAACTTCAGACCACAGGCTCCAAACAGCTCTTGCCTGCTTTTTTTTCCTAAACTCACTTTGTGCGTGGATAGCTCCGATTTAAAACAGATCTGGCAACTCAAACACCTTTGCATCTCAAATATCTTACAGTGAGGTCTGGTGTAAGGGTGAGATAATTATGGATGCCAACATAATTAACCTTGGACGTCTGTTCTGTTAATTCTTAAAGACAGGTGTGCTCACGCGTGGAAATAGGAATAACCTCCAGTGTGTGTTTCACTGTTTTTCTTGATTCCTTGCAGTCTAACCCAGAAGAGGAGTTTTGCCTGTGAAAGCTACCGTGATAAACTGACCATTGACTTAAGGAAGAAGTTCTTCACTATGAGGTTGGTGAGACCCCATCCCAGGTTGCCCAGAGAGGTGGTCGCTGCCCCATCCCTGGCACCATTGCAGGTGAGGTTGGCCGGGGCTCTGAGCAACCTGCTCTAGTTGCAGATGTCCCTGCTCCTGCTGGGGGGTTGGACAAGGTGACCCTTAAAGGTCCCTTCAAAGCCAAACCATTCAGTGATTCTGTGACTTCAGTTGCTTTTGTGAGGTCTGTATGAAAGATTTCTTGTCTCTCTGAAAAGAAATCAAGTTTGGGCAATCCATAACGTCTAGATACAGGTACGTTTGGTAAATACTCATACAGCAGCTTAAGCATTTGATAGAATTTGATTGTTTTAAGGTGACATTTGTTACTGCCCCAAACAGTATGTCTCCTGACGCTGCCTGTCTGAACATTCTCATATGTGGAAAGCAGAGGACCTTCCGTTACTATGGGGTGACATGACAAGCGTCACATTGCGCAGGCTGGGATGACACAACCCAACAAGCCACACCTGGAGGACCCTTCCTGGCTTTGCTGAAGTTGCATGGGGAGAGGATCTACCTGGGTCTGTCTAGCTGGAGGACAGCAGCTTGCTCAGCCTGAAGCCACTTTCCTTCTCTGCCTTCAGGATCCTGGCTTTAACAGGCCATGAAGATTCGATTGCCTGATACTCTACAAATCGACCTATCAAGGTAATTCTGTACTGGCTAGAGAACAGAAAGGAAGTGTGATATGCAGTTCTGCAGGTGAATTAGGGCAGGCTTTTAAACTCAGACGTCGTAATTTATATTTTGTGCATGATAATTCATTTTGGCATAGTTCTTGAGAGTTAAATGCTGAATTCCTCTGAGAGGAATTTTAAAAATAATTTTAAAAAAATGATACCTATTTTGATGTACCTAGAAAATCGATGCAAACAGCACATGCATTTGAACACGGTAACATTTGCTTCTCCACCGTATTGGTGCCTGACACGCAGCTCTGAATCTTCTTAGGTTGTCTGCGCTTACCAAAACAGCGCAGTAATGGTCTAATTCTACGATTATTTCTGAAAGCGTCTGAGCGACTTGAGTAGATTCTTCATTTAAAAACAACATTTGTAGCTGGAAGAAGCTGTGGTGACGTGGAGGGACGGCTGTGGGGTGGTGCAGCCACTCAGAGCTGCGCTCAGGAGCGAGCACAGGGCCAGGGAGGAGGAGGAGGGTGACCACCCATACCTTGGCTCTGAGCCAAACCCCAGCTTTGCTTCAGGGCTTCAGAGCACGTTAAGCAAGATGTCTTTTGTACTAGCACGTAAAAAATTCTTGGGCCAGTTTACGTGCATCATGAAGCCAATTCTATTTGTGTTGCTTGGTGTCCCTGGTAGAGAAGTGCCAGCAGAGTGATAGGACCAACCAGCATGAGAACTGTAGAGGTACCCATGGAAGGTGTGACCCGGGAGGTCATGATTATGCATAATACTCATGACAGGCCAAGTACGTAAGAGTTCCTTAAATAAATGATTGTGTGTGTCATTATGAATGAACATCTCCTGAGGAGGAGATGAATTAACCATTGAAACCAGAACATACGTCTTACAAATCACAGGTTTGTCAGAAGACAAAAAACACGCCATCCTTTTGATCTAGGAAAAATAGTTTTTAATGTTTGCTATATAATAATGATTTTTACTTGTATACTAATTTATAGAAGAATTTTCTTCTTCAGCATGAGCAAGGTAAGGAGGAGAAGTTAGGGAAGATAACTCTAATAGCAAGAAACCTGCAACAAATGACTCCATGGTAATTTACCTATAATGGAAAAGGAACCGATTTATTTTCTTATCAGCCATTAATTGAAGAAAGAATTTTATCTTGGAGTGCAAGGAGCCTAATAGAAACTGACACAAAGCATTTATATTTAAATGGCTTATTATTTTAAAAGGGCACAATAATCTTACATCAGGAGATATTAATGTATTTTACACCTCTTCCAGATCTGTGCTTAACTGGAGCTTTTAATGACTTTTATTATTCTTGAAGGACATGAAGAGCTGCTGCAGAAATCTATTCACAGTCACAACAAAAAAAAATTTCTGCTTTAATTTAACTTTATATTGGTTTGAGCTTAATAAAATGGCTTGTTAAGGCCAGCTGATAAGCTGTTTCTGAAAAGAAGGGGGGAAATAGTTACTAGAGAAGTATGGAAGCAAAGTACAAACATAGGATAAAGACGTCAAAGCATCCCACCCAAAAAGAGCTCAGGATGTCAGACTTTGGGAGTACTGAACAGAGCACAGAAAAGGATCGAGAATTCAGCGGGGAGGATTTTATGGGCAGGACTATTTAAGAGAGCAAGGGGTTTGAGATCTTATCTGTAAGCAAACACCATCTTCAAAATTATTTAAAAGATTTAATTGGGCCCTGAAAGTGCATTTTATGGGTTTTAGTAAATGTGCAACAATATTCTTAATAAAATTCCTAGCTAATTTATACAACCCGATTTTTCTGGAAACTTATAAAAATGCTAAGGAATATGTAGGGGTTTTAAACAAAATATTTCATTTTTTACAAGTAACAAGAAACCTGAGTTTGGAGCCTACCACATCACTGCTTTAGTCCTACCTGATTTCTCTAACTCCTCAACAAGCAGGTTCTGTTTGACCGGACTTTCAAAAATCTTGTAATGACCTTAATGCTGAACTTGCATTCAAAATTACCAAAGTGCCCTGAAACCAGGTCATTAAAATAACGAGAGGTTAAAAAGTCCTCGAAATTTTGCTCTGACTAAAAAACCATGGGTTTTGTCCCATTTAACCCTCTCAGCCTAAAGAGCATTTTCTCTCCAGTCTAATAAAATCCATAGTCAAACATACCCACGACAGCAAGTTCCCCAGAAGTGCAAAGTTGTGTCATTTCTATGAAATACAGAGATTTGCTCTCACTGTGCTTCCTTTCAGAAGGAAAAAATGTTACAGACAAGATTTCCTAATATCATGCCCCAACTTCCCAAGGTTTTTCAGGTAACTGGTTTTTCAGGTAACTTTTTTGTTCCACTTTTCTCTCACTCAGCTGAAGCTCATTGCAATTTTTTTTTTTTTTTTTAAAGGAAGAAACCTCAACATCCAGAAACTTAAAATGTATTTAACTATAGATAAAGCTTTGGCAGGAGCAAACTCATTCAGGTGAAATTTTAGACATCGTGGTTAAGGAATTTGGGACATAAATTTCTTTGTGCTTTCCTGTGGTCTCCATCAGTATTTATCAGATGCTTAAAAGACGCCGAATTTCTCTTGCTTCTTAGGCGTGACCAAGAAATACATAGGACTCAATCTGATTGCGCTTTGAGGCTTTTTGTTTGCAATTTGATGAAGCAAGTATGTGTTAATTAGATGTCAGTAAAAATATGGATGCAGAATTATACACTTGACGCAGCGCGACTCTCAGCTACTGCCACCGACGTAAGTAATTTTCATTTGCACTTTTTGTACGCTGGTCATTGGATTCAAGATTGAGTTTTGAATGAAAACGTAAAAAGGAATGAAATATTTTTTGGTGGGTTGTTTTGGTTTTTTTTTTCCCCTTGATGCTGTTCCCTCTTTGCAAGTTTTTAATTGCAAAAGATGCTGTAGATGGAGTTTTTCCTCTTAGCACTGCTGTCCTATTTTCCCATGATATCCCCTGGGGACATAACATGGGTTTAAGTAAGTCCATTTTTTCTCGACTGACAGAACAAATGTTCAGAGGCTTAAAAATTTAAAGAGCAAAATGTAGCGATGGGTAAATCAGTTTAGGAGAGGAAATTCCTATTCAAATCAAATGGCCTTCTTTTTCTTTGTTTGCTTGCTTCTGGGTTGGTTTTGTTTGCTTTTAATTTCCTCTAATGATGTTACAATTTGAGGGCTAGACGTTCCCAACATCCTCCATTCTGTCTAAGAGGAAAGACCTCCATGTACCACCGAGGACCTGCAACCAGTAGGAAGAATTACGTGTGAACTTTGCCACTGAACGCTCTTAGGTGCATAAGACCTTTTGCGTGAAAATTATTATTTTCATGGCGCGCCGCTTAATGTTCATTAATATTTATGAGGTAACAGAGTTGCTCTGTGTATATTAAAGAATATTCTCCTTTTCAAGGACGTTTCTTGTCAAAAAAGAGCCGTTCCAGAGCTATCACAGTAAAAAGTTTTGTAGCTATCCAAAGCACTTCAGAAAGTCCAAAAGTGAGTTGCAAAATATATTTACATGTATTTTCTGTTCTATTCACTTATAAATGGCTTATATGGGAAAAAAACATAGTGCGAGTTGTTAAAAGTTCAGGCTGGCAACTTCAAGTGGCCTAAAATCCATAATCTTGTGCGGAGTAACTTGATATTTGCAGAGTGGCATTATTGATTCAAAATTAATGTTGTTTGGGGGTAAAAAGAGTTAAAGATATAGCACTTTTAGGGTGTCTGGGTACTGGCCCTGATGTTGTTGTATCCATCAAGGCCTCAAACTACGGTTCTCATGTCTCCCAGTCCTTCCAGTGGCTTGGCAGTGGTCCTACTTGGAAAGGAGCGTTTACCAAAGCGCGGTGTTGGAGACTCAGCCCAACCTTTGGCATGACCTGCCATGCAGGTGTGTGATGCTGGGGGAAGCTGTGGCACAGAAACGAGTTTAAACATGTTTAAAAAACAAGTAGATGTAGCACTTGAGGCTGTGGTTTAGTGGCTAGAGAGATGTTAACCTCCTAAAAGGAGGTTGTAGCCAGGCTGGTGTTGGTCTCTTCTCTCAAATTAGTAATGATAGGACGAGGGGAAATGGCCTCAAGTTGTGTCAGGGGAGGTTTAGATTAGAGATTAGGAAGAAATTCTTCACTGAGAGGGTAGTTAGGCACTGGAACAGGCTGCCCAGGGAGGTGGTGGAGTCACCAAACCTGGAGGTGTTTAAAGAACACATAGATGCGGTGCTTGAGGATATGATGTAGTGATTAGAGAGATGCTAGGAGAAAGGTTGGACTTGATGACCCTGGAGGTCCTTTCCAACCATAATGATTCTGTGATCTGTTAGGATGAAGGTTGGGCTTGATGATCCTGGTGGTCCTTTCCAACCATACTTGTGCTGTGATTCTATGATTCTAACAGCAGCAGCACACGCACAAGCTGGAGCGCGGGAGGCCAGCAAGCCCCACCGCATCACCTCACTGCATCTTTGCCCCCATCTCCAGCCAGGATTTCCCCCCCCAGGCTTGAGACTGGTGGTCCCAGCGCCCACCCCACGCTTGGATCTCCTCCGGGCTCCAGCCTGACCCCTTCCCTTCCTCGAGGAAATCCCCGTGGCAGCCGGACATTTGGCGCCGGCCCACGATAGCCGCTCTCCCAGCTTGCCGTGGGGTGGTTCTGCACCGCGGGGCTCCAGCCGGGAGCCTCTCAGCAGCGCAGCGAGCGCCCGGCGGGCTCGCAGGAGGACGATGCGCCGGATGCAGCCGTCGGGCTGACCCCGCCGGGGATGGAGGCGGCGGGGGAGAGGGGCAACGTCCAACAATCCCGGGCAAACCCCAGAGAGCGGCGGCGCCTGAGCTGCCGGACATTCTCCCCGGGCCATCCCGGCGGCATCCCCGCCGCTTCCGCGGGGCTGGAGCAGCGGGAAGCGGGGCCGGAGGCGGTCG